>QLOD02000002.1:7563379-7581580 GCA_003260245.2 Sideroxylon spinosum
TTAGGTGTTATTAATTTTTACCCAGTACGTAAGTACAAAAATAATTAACCCAAAATTCAGTTTCCGTGAAAGTTCAACTCAGCCATGCGATGTATAATGGCATGTTGGCATTTTTATTGATGTACTTGTTATTTTGGTAGTTTAACTGTCTATTTAGCTAAACTGAAATGAGGAAGAGAAAAAAAAATTTAAAATTCATTCACTGTTTATGAATTTAATTAAGGAAAAAAATAAAAGAAAAGTGGGTGTTAAAATTTTAAAATATTTGTTTTTCCAAAAGTGGACAGAAATGAAAATAATAAAAAACGAATTAATGAAAATTTAAAACAACACATTTGTCTTTAAAATAAAGAACAAAAATATTACAAACATATCTTAAATTTATAAACTAAAAATCCTTCAATTTCTCAAAAGATTTAATGGTAAAATAATAATGCATATTTTGTTTTCTTTCAATTTCTTTTCGACTCACAAACGAAGAAAAAGAAAATTATTATATTTTCACTAAAAAACTATTAAATCAATCGATACTTTTTTTTTTTTTCCCCTCTTCTTCTTATCTTCTGGCTAATATATATATTTTTTTTCTTTTTCCCTCTCCTAAACTTACAAACTAAACTTAACCTATATTAAAATACAACTTTCAAAATTGTTGTAATTGTAGTTTATCTTATCTTATAATAATAGATCGACTTATTTCATATGTGAATTTCTATGATATTAGTGAAATATTTTTAAATTAATTACTGATAGTAGTTTCCATCATTAAGTCCCCCCCCTCCCCGGCTTCTATAATAATGTTAATTTGGTAAGAATTTATGACACAACAAAAGTTAATAGATTAAGCTGAAAATAATTTATTCGAGGGTTACCCACTTTGAGATATCTTCTGGAAAAAAAAATAATAATAATAACGAAGAGGAAAAGATTTGAAACTAGTACGCAGATAGTTTCGTTTTTTTTTTTTTTTAAATTTACTAGAAGAAAGGATTTCAATAGAAAATGGTATTAGCAGATTACATGTGATTTAATCATTTTCTTAAATATTACAACTGAGGTCGGAACCGTAAAAGAATATGTAAATATGGGTACGCTTAGCATCCATTTTAATTCTAAAAATTTTTAAAATTTATTTATTTTTTATTTTATTACACATATTATAAATTTATATTTTGTTTCGTTTCTTATCACTTAAAACACATTTTATACTTCAACGTTAAAATTTTAATCTATCTGTTTAGAAGTCTTAATTATCTCAGCTTTTCCTTTTTCAGACATTAATGCTCCCAAATTTAACTCGGATCACTCGGATCACGAGGCTCATGTGATAACAGCATGCCACCAGTACTTCCTAGGATGTAATTACTACTCTGTCGACTGCTGGACATAGTTTCAAGACTTTTGTTTTTGGTTTTGCGGAGGTATTGTTCATATTTTGTCTGAATATTGTCAACTTTGAAATATTTAGAAAAATACTGTTAGTGGAACCAAAGCCGGGAAAAGACTGTTAGTGAAACCAAAGCCTGAGAATGCGGTTCTTTCATCTCTCCTCTCCTTCTTCAT
This sequence comes from Sideroxylon spinosum, assembly GCA_003260245.2. NCBI lineage: Eukaryota > Viridiplantae > Streptophyta > Magnoliopsida > Ericales > Sapotaceae > Sideroxylon > Sideroxylon spinosum. Next base: position 7,564,943 of record QLOD02000002.1, read on the forward strand.
TTTCCGGTTTTTACGCTTGAACCCTACATAGCCCATCTTCTCCTTCTTCATTTCACGCTGCAGGTCCTCCTCCTTCTTTTTCTTCTTCTTCATTTCACGCCGCAGGTACTTCTTATTCTTCTTCATTTCACGCCGCAATTCTTGGCGTCTTGTTAAGCTCCCGAAGTCTCCCTTCCGACGCTCCCAGCTCCCCGCAGTTCTTGGCATCCTGTCTTCTGCTGCATCTCGGGCCCCCTTCCATCACCTCCACTCCATTGATTTTTTTGGTTTGAAAGGTATCTATAATTCATTATTTTTGTATAACTGCTACATTTAGGTAACCGTTGGTTCACCATTTAGGTAATCGTTAGTTCACCACTCTTGTTGGTTATTGAATGTTGATATTGTGTTATTTACATGTTGTTCTCTGTATCATACTCAAAAGTCCCACAAACAGTACCACCTAACCCTTCTTTCATAAAGCAAACAGTGCCATAAAACCACATACAGTATCGGTACTCTTTCTAATACAACCAACAGTACCACAAAACCCCAGACAGTACCGGTACTCTTTCTAATATATCAAACAATACCGCAAAACCCCAGACAGTAAAGCAGTACCCATATAGGCCCATACAGTACCGGTACTCTTTCTCACACACCAACAGTACCACAGAACCTCAGACAGTACCGGTACTCTTTCTAAAACAGCTAACAGTACCACAAAGCCACAGACAGTACCGGTACTCTCTCTAATACAGCTAACAGTACCACAAAATCTCAGACAGTACCGGTACTCTTCTTAATACACCCAACAGTACCGGTGATCCAAGACAGTACCGGTACTCTTCCTAATACACCAAATAGTACCACAAATGTCCATACAGTACCGGTACTCTTTCTCACACATCAACAGTACCACAAAGCCACAGACAGTACCGATACTCTTTCTAATACAGCTAAGAGTACCACAAAACCCCAGACAGTACCGGTACTCTTCCTAATACACCCGATAATACCGGTACTCTTCTTAATACACCCAACAGTACCGGTGATCTAAGACAGTACCGGTATTCTTCCTAATACACCAAATAGTACCACAAAAACCCCAGACAGTAAAACAGTACCACAAAGGCCCATATAGTATAGGTAATCTTTCTCACACACCAACAGTACCACAGAACCCCAGACAGTACCGGTACTCTTTCTAATACAGCTAACAGTACCACAAAGCCACAGACAGTACCGATACTCTTCCTAATACACCAAACAGTACTAAAAAACCCCCAGACAGTAAAACAGTACCACAAAGACCCATACAGTATCGTACTCTTTCTCACACACCAACAGTACCACATAACCCCAGACAGTACCGGTACTTTTCCTAATACACCCAACAGTACCACAAAATTCCAGAAATTAGCGTATTGTTTCTAATGCACCAAACAGTACCAAAAGACTATGTATGTCATGTCATTTTTTTAGTTTTTCTAACCTTGACTTCGTAATTTCCGCAACAGAAGGTACGATGTCGGAACAATATGCGACTATTTTTTGCTTTTAGCGTTAAAATGTGACTTCGACTGATGAATGGCTGTCTTATGATTGTGCGTACAAGGAGAGCATTCGAGTTCCTACTACGATAACTTATGAACATCTAATAACTGAACCGTGCAACACATTGGGTGTAGAAGAGGCTCGGGTGAATATTAAGGTGACATATAGGTATCCAGTGGTTGTTGGAAGTACAACTGGGTATAGGTTATTTTGGGTGAAAAATGACAGTGGAGTTAAGGGAATGATGGACACCATAGCCCAGTTGAAATGGACGCATGTTGACTTGTATATTGAGTATGAAGTAGTTTCTGTTCAGCTTCATCGACTACCATTTATTCGTGCTAACGTGCATCCAACACCTACCATCAACTCTGAGGGAGAGCATGCATCCAATTCTGATTTCCAATTGCCTCGCAGTCCTTTGCATAGAGAGTTCCCTGAATGGGGAGGAATTCAAAAACTAGCTGAGTACGAGGAGCAAACGGGTGCTGCATCACTTATGCCTTTAACCATGGAAGTTATGATGGCAGAGGAAGACTCATTATTGGGGTTAGATGATGATAATAACGTCGAGCTGGATGGTAATGATGATGATCATCAAAATGCTACGATTAATGCTGACGAGGTGGTCAAAGAGGGTGAGCATAGCTTCCAATAACCTGACTCGCAAATGTTCACAACTTTGACTGAGCTAAATACTGCATCATTCATGGCTAGTTTTAACTGCTTAACTTAGGACCCTAAGATAGAGGAGCCTCGTGTTGGAGTTAGCTTCAAGGACAAAAGTGACGTAATCAAGGCATTGAAAGCGTATTCGGTTAGAACGAATACCCAATTTCAGACAGTTGAATCGGATACAAAAATGTTGGCTATTACGTGCAAGATGTCGAGAGCAACCCCTTGTATTTGGCGATTGCGGGCTACCAAACTGAAAAGACATGGCCAATTTCAGATTACCAAGTATGAGGGCCCGCATAGTTGTGTTTATGCTTGGATGAATCAAGATCACTCCCAGTTAGATGCTGCTTATGTTGCGACGCATATAGAAGAACTTGTAAAGAAGGATCCATCTGTTTCAGCTGGTTTTTTGACTTTGATGGTAAAAAATAATTTCAATAAACGATATCGTATAACAAAGCATGGGCTGCGAAACAGAAGGCAGTCGCAAGTATTGTCGGTGATTGGGACGAATCATATAGTAAGCTAGCAGTATTTCTTCATGCAGTACAAACATACAATCCTGGAAGTGTTGTGGAGTATTGCTACCACCCTGGACAAGATACAGGTACTGCCACTCTACAGTACTTGTTTTGGGCGTTCAAACCATCAATAGACGGCTTCCAGTTTTGTAGACCAGTCATAACGGTAGATGGCACTCACTTGTATGGAAAGTATAAGGGGAAGTTACTTATTGCTATGGGGAGTAATGCTAACCTATAAATTTTTCCCCTGACTTTTGCAATTGTAGATGAGGAGACAATTGATAGTTGGTACTAGTTCCTTCGCAACTTGAGGAGACATGTAGTCCCAAATAGGCGAGGCTTTTGTTTGATTTCTGATAGACATACTGGCATCACTAATCCTGTCGATGACCCTACTTCTGGATGGGCACCCCCTGAAGCCATCCATAGATATTGTTTGAGGCACGTGGAGTCTAATTTTAAAAAGAAGTTCCCTAGCTCTCATCTAAATAAGTTGATGTCTCATGCTGCAAAAACTCCTTAGATTCGGAAGTTTAATTTGATAATGGAAACAATTCAAGAACTCAATCATGATGCATGGAAGTATTTAGATGAGATCCCCCTGGAAAAGTGGACAATGTGTCATGACGGAGGGCATAGGTATGGGAATACGACAACAAATATTTCACAATGCTTTAATAATGTCATGTGAGGTGCCAGATCATTACCTATTGCCGCATGTGCTCAGTTTACATTTTATAAAGTCATGACGTACGTCAATAATCGGAATGAAGTCTCAATGGCAGTTCAAGGGTATTGACGGTGTTTACGAGGTGACTAATGGGCACCGTACAAATGGGGGTGGTCGTGTACATGTACATGTGCTTTGTTTGAAAGCTAAAAGCTGTACGTGTGGTAAATGAACCAATTATCGAATCCCTTGTTCACATGTTATTGCAGTTTGTGAGAAGCGACATTATGATTGGATTGGCATGATTTCATCGGAGTATACCACCGATGCCTATGTCGAACGTATGCTTCCCGATTCCAACCTTTATATGATCCTAATTATTGGGAAGTGCTAAGTGTGCTAAATTTCATCCCTAATCAATAGTTGAAACGAAAGAAAGGAAGGCCAATGTCAACCCGTATCAAGAATGAGATGGACAAAAGCGAAAGGTCGATTAAGCTATGATGTGGTATTTGTTGTGAAGAAGGTCATACACGGAGGAATTACCGTGGAAAACGTTCGAGCTAGTTAGGTTGCTAATATATATGTTTTGTAATATGGACGATGGATGAACTGTTTTTGTTATGTAATTTTATAATTTTGTAAGACTTTTAATTAATTATTCTGTAATTCGAACAAATTTTATTTGCCTTGTCACAAGTAATTACTTCTCGGGCATTTGTTCGTATTCACTTAAGTATCATATAATTGTACTGACATTTACTAGTTTTTTCACATTGAAATTTGTTGTAAAACATGTTCATATGTGGCTAAGGAAACAACATATGAAAGAGTACCGCGATAAACAGTATCGGTGCTCTTTTTGAATCTGATGGAGAGTTTATTTTTACCAGTTTCGCACATTGAAGTTTGTTGTAAAACACGTTCATATGTGGCTAAGGAAACAACATATGAAAGAGTACCGCCATAAACAGTATCGGTGCTCTTTCTGAATCTGATGGAGAGTTTATTTTTACCAGTTTTTCCCATTGAAGTTTATTGTAAAACATGTTCATGTGTGACTAAGGAAACAACATATGAAAGAGAACTGCGATAAACAGTACCGGTACTGTTTTAAGCAGTATCGGTGCTCTTTCTGAATCTGATGGAGAGTTATTTTTACCAATTTTTCCACATTGAAGTTTGTTGTAAAACACGTTCATATGTGACTAATGAAACAACATATGAAAGAGTACCGCAATAAATAGTACCAGTACTGTTTTAAATAGTATCGTTGTTCTTTCTGAATCTGATGGAGAGTTTATTTTTACCAGTTTTTCCCATTGAAGTTTGTTGTAAAACACGTTCATATGTGGCTAATGAAACAACATATGAAAGAGTACCGCTATAAACAGTACCGATACTGTTTTAAGCAGTACCGGTGCTCTTTCTCAATCTAATGGAGAGTTATTTTTACTAGTTTTGCACATTGAAGTCTGTTGTAATATGTGACCAAGGAAACAACATATAAAAGAGTACCGTGATAAAACATGTTCATATCTGTACTGTACAAGTATATACAACTATTGAAGTATAATATACAAGTATGTTGTAAAAAAATTAGAATATACAAGTATGTTGTTGAAAAGAATGAAAAAAAGGTAAATAAATTATGCACTGACAGTATGTTCAAAACAATCATGGGTGTACATCCTTAATATAAAGAAAATTGTGAGAGCATCTTCGCTCGGTAAGCTCGTACTACCTCTTCTGAAAGCATAGCTTCAATTGCTTCATCAGTCGACAAGCACTGCATTACGTAGCGTATCAATGGCCCACAGTCAACAATGCATTAAAATCATAAGTTGTCAGAATTTAGTTAGAGGTGTTTAAGAATATGCAGGAAGATAAGAGGTGTTTAATTTACGATGCAGATGCTTGTTGTGGACTATTTGTTGCAGAAACCATTGGGTATTGATTTTAAAGTTTCGACTCGACATACTCTTTCTGATACAATGTGATAATTAGCAATCAGTTCACACAGAAGCAGTTATAATGAACAAAACCGATGCGGTTCCAAATATGAGGAAACACTAACAATTAATTTATCCATAAAATTTAGACATCGACTCTTACCACTTTCTTTGCATCCTCAAAATACATACCCTTAGCATTAGCTCTACATGGTTTCAACGAGTTGTAGTGTGTCCATGTCCACGTTTCTCTGTCTAACACCAGTAGAGTCCAATGATTGGGATTAAGAGGGATATTGATCCTACTTGTATTCGATGGGAAGACAAGTAGTTTGTATTCATCACATGCTTGAAGCTTTTGATCAATGTGAGCATCCCGAGTGGCATGATGCCTCTCAAAAACAATAAAAGTCTATGATGATTATTAAGTAGTCGGATAAATTGTTTATTTTTTTTTTGCTGCTAACATTTTTGGTTTTTGTGTTTTTTTTTTCTTTTTGTGCGTACAGTTCTGTTAAATAGCTAAGTGAAAATAAAAAAAATATATTTTACCCAACACAAGCTGCTGAAAAACATGCATCTCTTGGGGAAAGTGCTGTGGCCTGACTCCCATTGAGTTAGAGTTAGTTCCAAATAGGCAGCGTGACAATCAATAACCGAAAAATATGATTATCAGTTGATCAATATGATTAAAATGATTAAAATTGTTTACTATGATTAGAAAAAATCATTTAACGATATATACGTACTATGTTGGATATACTTTCATTGTTTATTAGGCTGTATATTATCCTCAATCGTGATCATCACTAGTGGCTGTCCTGGTACAGCCCAAATAGTTGTCCTGTTTTGTGTGTATAAAATGAAATGTCAATTAGTTCAGAAAAATGTATCACAAAATATACCAAACAGTACCACAAAACAGATAAAGTATTCTCACAATCCAGACAGTATCACAGAATATACCAAACAGTACCACAAGACAGATAAAGTATTCTCACACACCAGACAGTATCACAAAATACACCAAACAGTACCACAAAACATACCAGACAGTACCACAAAATATACCAAACAGTAACACAAAAGAGATAGAGTATTCTCACAATCCAGACAATATCACAGAATATACTAAATAGTACCACAAAACAGATAGAGTATTCTCACAATCCAGACAGTACCATAAAATATACCAAACAATACCACAAAACAGATAGAGTATTCTCACAATCCAGACAGTACCACAGAATATACCAAACAGTACCACAAAACAGATAGAGTATTCTCACACACCAGACAGTACCATAGAATATACCAAACAGTACCACAAAACAGATAGAGTATTCTCACACATCAGACAGTACCACAGAATATACCAAACAGTACCACAAAACAGATACAGTATTCTCACACACCAGATAGTACCCCTGGTACTGTTTCTAAAACCCCATACAGTACCCGTATTCTTTCTAACACAACAAACAATACCATAAACTCTCACACACCAGACAGTACCCCAGACAGTACTGGTACTGTTTCTAAAACCTCATACAGTATTGGTACTCTTTCTAACACAACAAACAATACCACAAACTCTCACACACCAGACAGTACCCCAGACAGTACCGGTAGTGTTTCTAAAACCCCATACTGTACCGGTACTCTTTCTAACACAACAAACAATACCACAAACTCTCACGCACAAGACAGTACCACAAAACCCCAGACAGTACCGGTACTGTTTCTAAAACCCCACATAGTACAATAAAACCACATAGAGTATTCTCACAAACCAATTAATAGAGAAAAATAGATTTAAATGTTAACTTACGCTTCCCCCTCATTATCAATGATCTTTAAAAATCGTTCCTTCTCAAGATCCGTTAGGTGTGTGTTTTGTTCAAAAGTTGCCTTGATCTGGTTGATCGGACTTTTCTTCACCTTTTCTGGATATTCAAGCACTTTTAGCTGCTCGACATCTATAATTTCAGTTTCTGCTGCAGCCTCAACCTTTTATTTTTATGATACTTTTCTCTGTCTACTGTAGGTATATTGAGGATCTCTTTTTTTTGTCTTTTTTTTTTTCTTTCAGTCTCTTGTACATAGAAGCTGGAGTTTGTTGTTGTTGGTTTGCGGATTTTGTTGAAATTTCTTTTGTTGTTTCTTCTTCGACATTTGATTCTGCGATCTCAGCCCTCAACATTTCAACAACGGCGTTGACATTATCAAGCTCGGCCTTTAGTGTCGAGTTTTGTAATTTTAGCTCCTCATCGAGGAACTGCTTCGTGAGATAATCGTTCTTTTCATTTATTTGTTTCTCCAAATCAGCAATCTTGGCATCCCTTTCCAAGATTTGTTGCTCCAGTTCTTCGATTCTATCACGGTTCAAATTTGACAAAACTTAAAGAACCGGATCAATCGGAACTGATTCCTCAGAGGCGGCATCGTGTAGCTCAAGGACTGGTGTCTTCCTTTCACTAGATTCCATTGTCGTCAATGGAACTCTTTTTGACTTCAGATTTTCTAAAATATCTGAAATCAATAAGTCATCCTTTGAAGCATTGATGGGTTGTTCTGTTTGGGATTCGTGATTTATTACTTGCATGATTTCCAGAATTCATTACTACTATGTCAATGAATATATATAATTTAATCTATTTATTTTCAGAAACAGTACCTGAGTCGGTCTCAAATTTCTGAGTTTTGATGTTTTCAAAGCCTTTGACAATGGCTTCAGATCCCAAACAACACACCTGGGTGTCCCCGTCTTCCTTGTTGGTTGGACAAGGGTGGTGTGCTCGCAGATCCAATACTGTATAATTTCGTAGGGTTCGTTAGTTAATGAAGTTCACAAGACAGTACCAAAATATGATATAGAATATGATACGAAAAGCTTACCGGTAACAGCATAACACAGCCTGCAACACCAACACCTTTGCTTCTGGAGCATAAATTATTTTCCAAGTTTTCTAATATATGTGCACTCCAATTATATTGCTGCATCCGATACAAATCTTCTACTAATGTCGTGTATGGCCATGATAATGAATGTCCCTTGTTAGGGACAAACAACGTTGCCAAACAGAACAGTGTTAGCAGCCTTGCGACATCTGCTCTTCCTACGTCTGTCGCATCTTCGACGACCTCTCGCAGAGCATGAGATATGTCTTGATTTTTTATTCTTTTCAAGCCACTGAATCTTCTCGACACAAATTAAGTGTCTCATCTTGAAATTCTTTTCGAAACATCCACTGACTGTTCTCCATCCTGTACGCCAAAAATCATTCGTATCTCTTCCTCTCTGATACGAATTTACGTTTCACCTAAGTTGAAAGACTTCGAAGGAGGATCAAATGCATCAATGATTGTCTCAATATTAACGTCACTTTTCGTCGCATTATCTTTTACCAGGTGGGAGCTTAAAATACTGAATATAAGACTTCAAAATGGAGTTTGTTGGAGGTAGACGTGGTAGTCTTCTATTACGTCGATGGAGTCAAGTTCATTAATGACAGATATTAAGTTGGAACGGTATTGTAGTCCAGCCATGATTTTTGATTGCAATACCTGAAATTTAATAACATTCGTTTGCTGTTAGAGTTATAAATCTTGTTTTTGAAAGAAAGTACCAAACAAACAGTATTTTGGAAACAACAAACAGCAACACCAAAGCCCAGACAGTACCGGTACTATTTCTCACACATCAAACAGTACCACATAACCTCAGATAATACCGATACTCTTTCAAATATATCAAACAGTAACACAAAACCCCAGACAGTACCGGTACTCTTTCTAATATATCAAACAGTACTACAAAACCTCAGACAGTATCGATACTCTTTCTAATATATCAAATAGTATCACAAAATCCCAGACAGTACCGATACTCTTTCTAATACTTCAAACAGTACCACATAACTCCAGACAGTACCGATACTCTTTCTAATACATCAAATAGTACCACATAACCCCAGACAATACCAGTACTATTTCTAATAGATCAAACAATACCACAAAACCCCAGACAGTACTATCAAATAGTACCACAAAATCTCAGACAGTATCGACACTCTTTCTAATTTATCAAACAGTACCACAAAACCCCAGACAGTACCGGTACTCTTTCTAATATATCAAACAGTACCATAAAACCTCAGACAGTACCGGTATTCTTTCTAATATATCAAACAGTACCACAAAAACTCAGACAGTACCGATACTCTTTGTAATATATCAAACAGTACCACAAAACCTCAGACAGTACTGGCACTCTTTCTAATTTATCAAACAGTACCACAAAACCCCAGACAGTACCGGTACTCTTTATAATTTATCAAACAGTACCACAAAAACCCAGACAGTACCGGCACTCTTTTTCATAAAACAAACAGTACCACAAACTAAAGTCCCCCCAAGCATCAGTACTCTCTCTCATATAACAAACAAAACCGGTATTCGAAAACCCCAATAAATACGTTAAAAATTGGGATAGTACCGGTACTCTTCTCATATAGGAAACAGTACCAAAAACCTATCAAAACCCCAACGGATGGATGAAAAACCCCACATAATATCGGTACTCTTTCTGGGTTGATGTTTTCGACGAAATTTTTCGTAAAAATACCGTAAAAAGTACAATAGAATTAATGAAATAACTGGTACCTGATTTGTTACGGGTTCGGTATTTGTTCGCTGGGGCCAAAAATTAGTTGAAACTCTCTGATTTGTTCGATTACAGCTTTGTAGTAATGATTGAATGAAGTCGGTACTCTTGCTTTGTGAAGAAACGGATGGTAGTTTTTTGAACGATACTGTGAAGGGGTAGTTTTGAAATGTATTGAAAAAAGCACTACTTTGAAAGGTCGGGTCGGCTTGGTAGTAGACGAACGGGCATACAGAACCAGTTTCAGATATTGCTGTTGTCATCGCAAACAGTATCGGTTTCATAGAATCGCGCGTAGATGACAGTACCGGTTCAAAACACATACTGACACTGTGGTTTTTTCAAAAACAGTACCGGTTTCACAGAACCACGAGTACGACAATACCGGTTCATATACCTTTAAAACCGCATTCTGAGACTTTGGTTCCACTAGCAGTATTTTTTCAAATATTTCAAAATTGACAGTATTTAGGCAAAATGTGAACAATACCTCCGTAAAACCAAAAAAAAGTCAAGTTTCTACGGGAGATTTTTACAACTACGAGTCCTGAAGCCAATTAAAGCAAATCAAGATCGGTTTGACGCGATAAAAAATAACGAGAAACGGTGAAAATGTAGTTTGAAAATTTTTTTAACATTTGATGTGTAGCTTTCAAATCATGGTTTTTAAAGATGAATAGTGAAATTTTTTTGAATTTTGTGTTAACTTTTTAGAAAGAGAAACTGTCGGAACGGTTTTTTGGCTCCTTCAGAACGGTTTTGTGTTAAAATTTTTTGACTTTTGCATCGGCCGTTTGAATGGAATGGAGCAGTGGAGAAACCATCGGAATAGTTTGTTACTTTCCTCGGGACGGTATACAAAAACTAGGTAAAGTGGATGTCATTTGATAGTAAAGGAGTTTGTGTTGACATCCCAAAAATTTTTTTACCTATTCGATTAATGGAATTTTAGTTATATAATTTTTTTAAAAGATATTTCACTTTTTTTTTTTAATTTGAGAGAGAAAGAAAATTTAATTTTCAGAGTTTTTCAACAAAATTTATTGCGCCAAACAGGCCCTAATTTGAACTGGGGCTGCAGTAAAATTTACTGGTGCGGCTGTAGTAAAAACAGAACGACGTCGTTTCGGTATTTTTTTTTTCAAAACGATGCGTTCTACTTAAACGAATTTAAGTGGAACAGCGTCATTTTAACCTTACTACAGTCACAACTATAAAAGTTTAATGCAGCCTCCACTCTTCTAATTAATTTGGCATAAACAAGTAGTTTCAAGGCATACTTTCACTCTCTGATGTCCTGCATTGAAAGACAGATATTTATGGAGTTTTACCTTGTGTTTTACATAGGGAAATGAATAAAAACATTGTTCCCCTGTTTTTTATTTTGTTTTTTTTTAATCGTAGTCTTTCATGCCGAATTTGGGAAAATCTTATGGGTAAACTAAACATACATTGGCCGAGGGGAGATTTGGATAATACTATCCGATGGGCTTTACACGAGTTCAAAGGTAAGGAATTAAGGGCTCGATTGGATGGTATTAAAATTTCAGGGAATAAGCTTTAGAGGGGGTATAAGATAAGAGGGGGTATTATTCTAAAGGGTTGGCCCACATTGATGTGATATTTATGGAGGGGGATAACTTTTAACTTGGTTTGGATATTTTATAAATAAGAGGGGGTGAATGATCTCCGCTAATCATCCCTTCCCAACCAGCCCGTACTGATCGATCTTGTAAGATCGGCTAATTCAAAGGGATCTTCTTGTGATCTTTCTATTTTTCATACATACATTATAACAAACACAAGTTCTTATTTATAGACATGCTCCACTGTCATTGGGGATTAATCTAGAAACTTAGATAGCAGCAGCTATCAAGAGAGGAAAAATTGAGAGAGTGTTGTAACACCAATCTATTGAGAGAGAGTATTTTGTGAGAGTAGAGATTTCTTTTGTAATTACTACATCATCAATACATATATATATATATATATATATATATATATATATATTTCTATTTGAGTTAAGCCTAACACGCTTCCAATAAGTGGTATCAAAGCTGTGCTCTAAGTGATTTTATCACTTCTTTTGCAGCTTTAGATTTAGCAGATTCATCTGCAGCAAGTGCCATAGCTTCCTGAGCTTACTTTTTTGATTTTTGAAGCTCCAATTCTAGAAAAAGTAGTCAAATGACTCTTTTATCCTTGTGATGTCCCAAACTTTGTTACCCATTAAATTAAATATTAAATTTTAAAACCAACTCTATTTAATTATTTTTGGACAATTTGAAGTTGTATTATTTATTTCATTGAAAAATTAATTTTTTATAAATTTATTTAAAGAACTTTTTGTTAAATATGTACTTTTGAATGGTTAGTTATTATTGAATTTTTTTAATTATATGTATTTTTATTTGTTGGCTTGTTTATTATTTTTTTACTAGCATTATCTTTATTTTGATCAAATTAACAAGATTTTTAACGAGGGTTAAAAACATCAAAAACAAGGGGCTTAAAAGGGATAACTTTTAGTTGGTCCTCGGGGTGCCCAAAAATTATCCCTCAATGGGGGAAAGCTAAGGGGGGAGGGAAACCTAAGAGGGGGAAGAGGGGAGTAAAGTTTGTCATCCAAGCAATGGCTTAAGTGTGGGACCTAAACTTATGAGGGGATAAAAATTTTAAAAGGGGCTTTTGGATGCATCAACTTAGGGCCTAAGAGCAATTGCTAATAGATTGATCTTGACGACTGTAATTTAAATGATTTAAAATGAGAGGAATTGTACGCTATTTAAAAATGAATTCACAAATAAGAAGACAGTGCTAAGTAATAGTATTAAAACTGTCCGGAGAGACTTATGTCACTTCCTAGGGTTCTTTTTTCATTGAGAAATTTGTGCATAATTGAGGGTCTATTTGGCACAATAAAAATTATTGAAAGTCGCTGAAAATCTCTAAAATTCTCTATTTCATTTTTACAGTTTTTACCCTCTCAAATATCAAAAAAAAGTTCAATATCTTTTAAAAAAAATTATATAAGTAAAATTTCGTTAATCGAATGGGTAAATTTTTTTTGGGATATCAACAAGGACTCCTAAACTATCAAATGACACTTACTTTGCCTATTTTTTGTATATCGTCCCGACGGAAAGTATCAAACTGTTCTGATGGTTTCCCCACTGCTGATGCGAACCCAACGATGATGAACACCAAGAACCCACGAACAACTTGATTCAAACCCCAAGAAAGCAAAAATTCAGAGTTGTAGATTTTATTCAAGACCCTTTAGTTCTAAGAACTAAGAACCTTGAATACGTTGATCAACAACGCCCAAGAATTGAATTCTTGATAAGTTCTTAGGTGTTTTAGGAAGAACAAGAAGAGAAATCAATTCTTCACCAATGGTTTTTCATAATCTGAAAAATTCTATCCATTTAATGTCTACAAGGATAATATAAATAAGGTTGGAAGAAAACTAATCCTAATTGAGCCCTACTAAGCCTTATACCCATAACCAGGTCCATTAGACTTTAAACCTATTTAAATGAACCCTAATCTGCCAAAATTAATTAAATAACTAATATGGGTCCAAATTAATTAATTAGTTTAACCCAAATAAATAAAAACATAAAAATAAAGCCCAAACTTAATTTGAATCATTTAATCTACCCTATACATATCAAAATAAGCCTCCTCCTCCTTTGCTTGGATCAAGTAAAAAAGTGCTGGTCCCTCTCCTTCGTAATCCATCTTGAATGGTGTTGGAGTTGTCTTGATAGGTGTGTTGGAAGATTCGGCCCATGTAGTTTGAACAAGTCCCACATAACCTCTTTGATTTTCTTCGCTTGAACTCTCGTTATTGGCCCATCCGGAACATGTAATGGATCTTTGGCGCTTGATCTTCCATTTTCTCAATTGTACTCATTAACTGCTCTATTTCGTCTAAACGATTGACGCAACAGTCAAAAAGTTCTAACGCGAAACCGTTTCGACGGTTTTTCTCTTCAAAAAGTTTCACTATTCATTTCTGAAAAAGGTGATTTGATGGCTACACATCAATCCAAAAAATTTTGAAAATCATATTTTTCACCGCCCCGCCACAGGCCCAAAATAGCTCAGTTATAATTCTTCAACGGTTTAGATTTGAGCTCCCACCTGCTTGTACTCATGCACGTTACTTTACTCCGTTGCCCGAACCCCAACATGGTGCTCATTTGATCCTACACAAACTCTGATGATCAACATTTGTAGTTGGAGCATCGATTAGCTATATATGCATGTCTGGGGAGATAAATAAATAATACAAAGACTTGATACTTGTCTTTAATTTAATTCTTTTGCTTGGTGTGCTTCTTTCTACACATCACGTCTCTAATTCGAGATATGTGCCTCGAATGATGTGATATTTAATAATAAAATGACTTGATGCTTGTTTTTAATTCTTTTGCTTGTGTTACCAGAAGTTGCTTTACGTTAAATTGAATTTCGATAATAATTAATGTGAAATTGATAAATATATTTTCAAATTGAATGATCATACTGTTAGTTGTTGACTGAGATTCAATTTAACAGCATAAAATTCAAAAGTAACCTCCAACCTTTTATTATCTATTTTTTGCACATCATGCCTCTAAATCGAGTTATATGACTAAAATAATGTGATATTATTACGATAACTAACTAAAAAAAAAAAGTGAAATCAAACGGTAAAACTTCGTTTGGTAATATTTTTGTTTTATGTTTTTTTATTTATATTTTTAAAATTTTGTAAATTAATAACAGAAACTTGTTTGTTAAATTTGTTTATGTATTTTTCTTTTATTTCCACAAAAAAAAACTAAATAAAGAAATGTTTTTCTTTTATTTCCACAATCGAATTTGGAGAGTCAAATATTATGTTAGGGATACCATAACATGTGGTACCCTCTAATCCCTTAGTCTACTAAAATTGAGAAAAAAAACCTCCATTAATATGACCATTCCTATCCCACCATCTCCACTTTTGAGCATGAAATTAATGTATGGTAGGGATCATGTCTATTACGAAAGAAAAGAAAAAAAAAATTATCTTCTAGATAATCTCCACATATATATGTATATATCTAGGTCAAGTTCTCCCTCTTTTTTTCTTTTTTTTGGTTTTTCTCTTTTTATAATGGAACTCAACACTAATGTGGGCGTTGGAGGGCTTCCAACCAATTGTCACCGATCGAACCTCTAACGTTGTTGTCATGTACAAGTTCGACAATAGATATGGAAGGAGAGGATTTACACCAAAAATGGCATGCGATTTTTTTCTCTCCAAATGGCGTCGTATGTTTTCTCCCACTAAATATCTATAGGTAAAATCATATGTAGCATGAAAGAGACAATCTACACCAGTGAAGGTATGCGATTTTTTTCTTCTTTCCAAAACTAATTTTTTTTTTTTTAAATTTAGACCCAAAACTAAATCAATTCTAATTTGAAATCAAACTGAAAATATGAGTTAATTCGATTTTTGAAGTTAACCCATTATATATTATATATTTTATATTTTTCAGCTTATTAAATTGGTTCAAAGCTTATATACATATATAAGGCTAACATTATATATTATACAATATATATAATAACCTGAATTGATTTATTTCAATTCGAATTTAGTTCGATTCGGTTCTTCCATTTATTAACTCATATATCAAATTAAAAATATCAAATTCTCAAAATTAAATAAATTTTAAACTGAAAATTAAATAAATTTTAATACTAACACGAACTAAACTGATGTAGTTAGTTCGATTTTGGAATTGTCTGATTTTCCTTTCGTGAGTGAAATGATCAAAATTTTTTTTTTTTTTTTTGTTTTGACACCACGATGAGCATCATTTCTCGCTCCAAAAACGAGTCGGATGGGAAGCCTAGTGAGGCCTTTTTGTGTTAATAATATTCCTACTTCAATAACTGCCAATCCAGGCCCAAATTTTCGAAGTTTGAGCTCTTTCGTCAACAACCCAATCGCCCACCATTTCCCTCCAAAATCTTCAACTCCTCCCATATTTTATCAAAGTCATGCCTCCTCTCTGCTATAGGAGAAAGAAACCAAAAAGCAATTCATCCCATCCAAGAACTGCATTTTTTTTCAAGATGTTAAAAGCTGTTTGTAAGTCCCCCCTCCCCCCCTCTCTCTCTCTCTCTCTATATATATATATTATACACGTATATATAATTTTATTTTTTTGTGTACATCTTGCTTTCATCAAGAAAAGTTGATCCCAATCTTATGCATCTGAATTTTCAATGGCGCACAGCTCTCTTCGGCCGCAAGAAGACATCTAATAATCTATTCAAGGACTTCTACGCCGAATGGATCGAAACCCTCGAGAACACTCTCCTCCCCCTGCTCCGCCGATCAATATCGCTCTCCTCGCCGTCCGTCAATCTCCTCGCGACCCAAGTCGACATGATCCACCACCACTTCCAGGTCTACTACGACGCCCTCGACCTCGCCGCCGCCGACGACGACGTCGCCCAACTCCTCTTCCCCGACTGGCGCAACCCTCTGGAGAAACCATTCCTCTGGCTCGGCGACCTCCACCCCTATCTCTTCACCAACCTCCTCCGATCATTTCTTGAAGA
>QLOD02000002.1:7585781-7604723 GCA_003260245.2 Sideroxylon spinosum
CAAATTCTTATTTATGAAGATTTGCAGATGAAACTGAAACTGAAAGCAAAAAAGAAATTGCAATCTAGGCATAAACAAGTAAATCACTAACCTTGAAGATCAGTGTTAAGCTCCCTTGGATCCTCCTGAATCGTGAGAAGAACACGAATGAAACGGCTGAAAAGGTTAGGGTTTTTGTCAAAAAAAACTTTTTACTCTGGAAGCTAGGATAATGGGGTCAAAAAAAAAAATCAGTGGGGGCAATATTGGAAAATAACATATAAATAAATTTTTTTTTTTTAAATCAGTGGGGGCAGTTGACCCCACTCAACTGCCCAATCTCCGCCCCTGCCGATGTCCGTCGCCGGTTGGAGCGCTGATTTTGTGTGTTTTACAAATAACGTATGGGAAGGGATACACGTGTGGAGGACTACGATTTTTTCATTTACAAATATATTAATGCATAATTATATATATAATTCGATCAATTTGGTTTTATTTATTTATTTATTTTTTGACATTGACACAAAAATTAAAAAAAAAAAAATTTAAAACTAAACCTAGTAAATTAACCGAATCATTAAAAAAATAAGAAAAAATTAAAAATGAGTAAACTTGAATAGTTCATTTCAGAATTCGTTTTTAACAAAATTATGCTCACCCCTATTTCTAATTTACCTACCAAGTTTAAGTTAAACTATTTAAATCTTCTTGGAGGATTTGCTAATAATACAATTTCCTAATATGGACATAATATCCTCTCATTTACTTTTATTTTAATAGTTATCTTTTTCCCTTGTTATGTGGATCATTTTCATTTAGTTGTGATCCGATTTTATTTTTATAAATTTGTTAAGATTTTATTTTGATTGTTTTTTTATTTTTGTAAATCTATTACTTAGAAATCTGTTAGAATCTTGTTAAAGTTTAGGGATTTTATTCACTTGTAAATTTGTATATATTTACCATAAAGATCAATAGAATTCAAGTTTGACTCGATCAAATTATGTACCAATGAGCTAGCCACTATTGATGTCCCATTCTCAAACGTTAACATCACTCTTCACATTCTCAATGATTTTGGACCTAAGTATAATGATATTATCGCTCCAATCGGGGCTCGTGAGAATTCCTTAACTTTTGAGGAACTTCACGATCTTCTAATTGCTCGTGAGAGCTATCTTTCAACGGCTTGATGCCTCTTCCGCATCATTAGTTGCTTCTGCTAATACTGCACAACAAGGCTAGCGCTCTTTGAGGCATTTTCAGCAGCGAAAGAATTTTAACAATTTTGGCTATCACCATTCTCCTAAGAACAATGGTAAAGACTCAGCCAAAAGAGACACCCAATAGCTAAAATCCAAGTCTCACTCTAGACAGCTTGTGTCAGCTTTGTGACACTCCAGGCCATTTGGCCAAGACATGCCACAAGCATCCCATGCTGTCTTCTTCCAATCATATGGCCAATTATACTGCTGTAAGCAAGTCTAAAATAAATGGTGGTTAATGGATAATGGTGCCTCTCATAATATTATGTTGTATCTTTCCAATCTCTCGATTTACTTTGAATATGATGGCACTAACAAAGTTATCATTGGGTACGTTTCAGGTTTGAAAGTGATACACATAGGTTCTTCTACTTTAAATTGCACTTCTCATTCAATTAAATTAGACAATACCCTTTGTGTTCCTTCCATTCATAAAAATTTAATTTCTGTTCATCATTTCACAAAATCCAATAACGTCTCTATGGTATTTTATCCTCATTTCTTTGTTATGAAGAATCTGAAAAAGGGGGCAACCCTCATTCGAGGACCATGAGACTGGCGTATATCCATTACGAGCATGGATGGATTCACAAACTTACCCTGTCACGGCTTCAATTGGTGAGTGCACAAGTTTTGATTGCTAGCACAAACGCTTAGGACACCCATCCTCTAAAGTTGTGTCCCATTTAGTTAGGTTATTTCTCTTCTAGTTTTAAAAAATAATAATGGCAAGTTTGATTTATGTTCATCTTCTTGTTTAAATAAAAGTTGTCGTCTTCCGTTTCAATAGACTTCTTTGTTTAGTTCCCATGTTTTACATTATGTCTATTCGGATGTTTGGGGGCCTAGTCCTATTACTTCAAATGATGGTTGTCGGTTTTATGTTATCTTTTTTAATCATTCACGAAGTATATACGGTTCTTTCCATTAAAGGCAAAATCAAAAGTTGAGTCTATCTTTCAAATCTTTAAAATCATGGTTGAGAAACAATTCAATACTCATATTCAAAATTTCTATTCAGATAATGGGGGTGAATTCACTAAACTGAAATCTTTTTTTACTACCAATGGCATTGGCTTTTATACTATTGCTCCGCACACCCCTGAGCAAAATGGTACTTCAAAATGTAGACATCAACAAGTTATCACAAATGGTCTAATCTTATTAACCCAAGCATCTCTAACATTAACATTTTGGAAATATGCATTTGAAACTGCTATCTACTTAACAAATCGGACACCAACTATGGTTTTAAAAAATAAAACTCCTTTTGAAGCTCTTTTTGGTCATTTGCCAAACTACACTAAACTTTGACTTTTTGGATGTTTATGTTTCCTATGGCTTCGGCCCTACACAAAGCATAAATTAGATCATCGCTCAACATGTTTTTTATATTTAGGCTATTCTACTTCCTAAAATGCCTACAAATGCTATGATTTTTCAACAAAGTCTATATCTCTCAAGGCATGTAATTTTTGATTAACATTTTGTTTTTCTTTCACATTAAGGCCGCCATCATCAACTCATATGTCTCTTACAACTTCATACCGTTCTATGGCTAGTTCTGTACCTTCAATCGTTTCTATTTAGTTTATTTCACCCCAACTGGTGTCTCATTCCCAACCGGTCTACTTCTCTATAACTCTCCTTGCTAGTTCTCACCCATCCAGCCAAACCAATACCGAACCCTCCTAACCTAGACCATCGACCTAGGAGGCTCCTCTCTCTTGACTGACTCCCACAATGGTCTCGTTCTATGAATAATATACGCAAACCCAAACAATTATACACTGTGACCAAGTACCCCATTCCTGAAAGTATTGAACCTACCTGTTTTACTTGAGCTATGAAAAGCTTTCAATGGTGTTGGGTTATGTCCGATGAACTTGATGCTTTAATGAGACACGGAAGCTGGAAGTTGGTTCCATGAACCAATACTCAAAATGTTGTCGACTGTAAATGGGTCTGTCGGATCAAACAACAACTTGATAGTCAGATTGATTGTTATAAAGCCCATTTGGTGGCAAAGGGCTTTCATCAAAGGCCCGGCATTGACTAAACTAAGATGTTTAGTCCTATTTTAAAACCCGCTACTGTTTGCACTGTGCTCTCCATTGCTGTCGTGAAAGGGTGGATCATACAATAATTAGATTTGAATAATGCCTTTCTTTATGGCACATTGCAAGAGGATGTCTATATGGCCCAACCATTAGGCTTTCTTGATTCTACACATCCATCATTTGTTTGTAAGCTAAAAAAATCTATCTATGGGCTTAAACAGGCTCCACAAGCTTGGTACCACAAATTACGAATGAACTTTTTAAATATGGGGTTCACTAATTTTAGATCTCACTCATCATGTTTTATCTTACTTAAGGACAATGTAACAATTTTTATTTTTATCTATGTTGAAAATATTATTGTTACAAGCAGTCACTCGCAGGCCATTTTGAAGCTTATAACATAATTGAGAACAGTATTTTCTTTTAAGGATTTAGGTCTATTGCACTATTTTTTAGGTGTGGAAGCTCGATACTATTCCTCAGGGTTGCTACTAACTCAACAAAAATATATACAAGATCTTCTATCTCATACTTCTATGGATGGTGCCGAACTCGTGAAAACTCCACTTGCAACTCAACCTATTCTTGTGCTCAATGATGGAAGCCTCCCATTTGATGTTACTAAATATCGAAGTGTAGTTGGCTCTTTATAATATCTTGCACCACACGCTCAGATATTTCTTTTGCAGTTAAATAGTTAGCCCAATTTACGCAATCACCAACTGAAAACCTTTGGGTTGTGACCAAATTACTACTGCGATATCTCAAGGATACTATTACCCATGGTTTATTTCTTCGATGCTTCAATATTTTTAAACTCACCTCCTACTTGGATGTAGTTGGGATGGTAAGCATGATGACAGCACGTCCACCTCCGACTATGTAGTATTTTTGTGTCTGAACTTAATATCTTGGCGTACTTGTAAATAGCAAGCAGTACCTCGATCCTCTACCGAAGCTAAATATCGATCATTAGCGACAGTTGCATATAAAGTGTTATGGTTTATATTTTTGCTTCGGGTAACGTTGCCTTTTACCCGTACTTTTATGTGATGATTTGGGAGCCACTCAACTGAGTTTAAATCCAATTCTTCACTCTGGGATGAAGCATATTGAAATTGATCTAGATTTTGTTTGCAAATTGTTAATGATGGGAAAATTCAAGTCTCTCACATTAGTATAGTTGACCAACTTGCAGACTTGCTCACCAAACCACTACTTGCATGTCACTTTGTGACTCTACAATCCAATCTTGACATTTTCAATGGACAGTCAAGATTGAGGGAGCATAATATCCTCTTATTTATTTTTATTTTAATTGTTATCTTCTTCCTTTATTATGTGGATCATGTCCATTTAGTTATGATTTGATTTTATTTTTATAAATCTATTAGGATTGATTTTATTGTATTTTTATTTTTGTAAATCTATTAGTTAGAAATCTATTAGAATCTTCCTAAAAGTTTAGGGATTTTATTCACTTTTAAATTTGTATATATTCACCATACTGATCAATAGAACTCAATTTGACTCAATCTTTCTTCTATCCTCTTTATTTCCTTCCTAAACTTGAATTTTTTTTTTAAATCTCTTTATTTCTAAACTAGTGTAATAATTAGCCTCTATCATTAGTCAATTGTTAGCCAACTACATTCATATTTAATAAATCAAATTTTAAATTCTTATTTTACACTTAAGACTTGACCACATCATAGACCATCAACCAACTAAGTTGATTTAATTAATTCAGAAATTACCACAATCATTTTTCTCCATTTCTTCCCCCTTCAATAAATTTATTTCGACTCTCACATAAGCATTGTTTGGTGTCACTAAATAAAAAAAAAAATTGAAAAAAAGTACAACTTTTGTACTAGTAACTGATATATGACATTTTGGCTATTTAGTAATAATTTGTAAAAGTTGAATAAATTTAAAAATTGAAAAAAATTAGAAAAATTTGATAAAAATAGAAGAAAGTTAGTAAAAGTTAAAAATGTATTTGATTAAAAAAATTAAAAAAATTTGATAAAAATGAAGTTTTGTGATTTTTTTTTATGCCCCAAACAATCTTATATTCCATTTCTTAATATTACACATACACAAACTCATTGCCCCTTTCTATAAGTCCAATCATTAGGTTCTATTTTTTTACAATTTCATGCTCCCTTTATAAATCCAAATTTTACTTTCTTTTCAAAACCCACACTTTAAACTCATTCTCTACAATCTCTCTCTCTTTTTCTCTAATCATTCTTTCTCTTTAACAAACCGATCCCCGTACTCTCTCTCTTTCTCGGTTTAAACATATCCCTATATTTAGGCTTGATTTCAGAAGTAAAAAAACTAGTGTATTTTTTTTTTTTTGGTAACTAATTACTAAAAAGTTAGTCTTTTATATTTGAAAAAGAAAAAAAAAACCAACTTTTTAGCAGTTAATTTTTAAACTTTTTGTTAATTTGACATTTTTCCTTGAATATTTAAAAAAAAAAAGTTAAACTATAAGAGAGTAAATGTGGTCATTTAAGAAAAAGGTAAAAAACTGATAGCTAGTAGCTCAGCGGAGCCTTGGTTTGTGTTTGACATTAGAAATATAATGTATGAAATGATATATAAGAATGGAATACGAATGGGAATAAAATAAAATTCTCATTTGGTTGCCGACATGTATATTGTAAGAATGGAACAAATATTCTAATTCCATAATTTGATTATATTTTTTAAATATAACGTAATAAAAATTATTGACATTAATTTTTTTAAAACTATAAAAAAATTAAAATTTTTTTTTATGTTTTTACCATTATAAAAAACATGATGATGAATATTTCGGCTCAAATTATAATTGGCTTAAAATTTTTTTGACTAATAAAAACACGTCGTGAAATAATCTCCATTGTTTGGAAAATTTATATTGTGAATTTAGGCCTAAATTAGAGCCTATGGTAAAATGATTTTTCTTGCCTAAATTCGAATTGATACAAAATTTGTTATGTTGACAAGAAACTTATTAACTTTTTGAGAATTTGTAATGTCAATATGTGTAAAAAAAATGGGCCTAGAAGTAAAAACCATCATTTTTCGGCCGAGTTTGAATTAGGCCAATTTTTTTTTTTTTAGTTAATAAGAAACATGTGAAGTAATATTGTTTTACTCTTTGGGAATCCCATACTATAATATGTGTTGAAAATGGGTTCAAAGATAAAAAAAAGTAACTCTTTTATCAAGTTCAGACTAGGTTAGTATTCGCTTAACTAATAGAAAACACATCTCATAACATTTTTAGTCTTTTAGGAAATTCAGAATAAGATTTTGGGCAAAAAAACAGACCTAGGAGTTAAATGATCACATTATGGGTCGAGTTCAAATCAAGCCCATTATTATTTTTAGCTATTAATACCCTTTTCGACAATATAGATTTGGGCAAGAAATGAGTATAATGATAAACTTATCATTTCATGATTTGAATTCAAGTCGATTTAAAATTTGGTAAAATAAAAAAGTCTGATAAGGAATAGTTTCTCATACTTTCGAGATTCCTATAATGTGAATCTGAATTAAAAATAAAAATTAAGTTAAAAAGCTTATTTTACGATCCAAGTTTAGAACAATCCAAAATTTGTTAAACTAACACGAACTTGCTCTTTTTAAAACTTTAAAGATGTTTAGAATGCGAATCTTAATCGAAAATATGGTTTAAAGGTAAAATGATTATTTTACAACTCAAGAGAGTGATAATCACATAATATTTTTTTTAGAATCTTGATTATAGATATCTTTTTCATCATTTAAATTGAGGAATATTGTCTTTTACCAATTAGTATGGGAATAGCATTCCAATTTTATTTGTTTAATATCAAATGTGAGAATGAGTTCTATTTTATCTCCTAAGTACCAAACATAACCTTAAGAACATAACCTTAAGGTCTTATTCCCCCACCTCTTTATTTCTTTCTCACTCATACCCACAATAAAAATTAATCTCATTAATGTATTATACTTTTTAAGAGTAAGCATCATGATTTAACAATGATGATTTTGTTTAACTAGTGCTTTATGTTTGGAATTAATTTGGTAGGAGGTCAGTGTTGGTCACGTGTTCATTAAAAAACGGAATTATATACAATTATATAATGTGATTATTATTTATTTTGTTGTAGAGTAGATACATTAAGATTAGAAGATGTTAGGGATGAGATATGGAGACGGAGTGACCGGAAATAGTGGCCTGAATTGCGCCAAGATTAAGTGTTATAAAGGAGAAAATTAAAACAAAAATAGATTGCTAATTTAGTTAAAGTAAAATGAAAAATGAAAAGGAGAGGAAAAAATTAAGAAAGTGATAATTGATTAACAGAAACGTAAATTTGCAATGGGAGCATAACAATTAAGAGTTTTAATATAGGTAAAATGGTAAAATTTATAATTTCTCATTAATACAGTTAAGGGAAAAAACTGTGATAAAGGATAAATGTAAATTATTAAAATTGAGAAAAAAAAAAGTTTAAGGATCCATTTAATAAAGTTTCCAATTTTCAAATTTTTTGTTCAATTTTCTATTTTTAGTTTTCATTTCATAGTGGTAAAAAAAAAAAAAAAAGGAATTTGGAACCACATTTCCTAACAATAGTTATTGATTGATAGTTATAGTATAGGAAGAATAGTCAATGGCGATGTATGATGATTGACAGTCGGAGATAACTGGTAAGTAATGACTGACGGTAGTTATAGGTTGATGGCAATGGTTTGATAGTGATAGTTATTCGACAATAATATGAGTTAGTGATAACTAAGAATGAGTGGAAGAGATAGTGATCAAAGGTATGATATGGTCAGTTGATGATAGTTGAAGGTGGAAGATGGCAGCCAATGGTCATAACAATTGATCATTGGTGGTAAGTGATAACTGTGATTGTTGACAAGGGTATTATGGAGAAAATAAAAATTAGGAATGAAAATATCAGAAAACACATTTTTTTTAAGCTTGGTAATAATTTTCATTTTTTTAAAAAACTACAAATTAAAAATAAATTTATTAAACAATTTTTTATATCTAATTTTTAATAAAATAAAAACGAAAGCTCAAAATTTTACTAAACAAGACCTGAATAATTTCCTTTATGTTTTCTGGCCCGTTACTTTGGGTTGTGTGGATTCACTTGAAAAAGCAATTAACATTAGAAAAGTGTTACGGTGAATCACGAGTCGTTGACTTTGGGTGTTGAGGATCACCAATCATAAATATGATCGATTGACACTCTGAATAGGATTTCTTAACACTAGATGTTTTCTATTAGCTCGATTAAATTTCGTGATTAAATTAAGGCACATATAGACGAACCAGTGCCATGTTTTAGGCTTGGTTTGAAAATTAAGAACGTTTGTATTTTTTTTTTTTTTTAAGTTGAGTAGTAGGTAGTTATTAAAAAATTAGTTTTTTAATAATTAAAAAAAATTAATTTTTTAATATTTTTTGTTAATTTGATAATTTTACTCTTTAATATTAAAAAAATAAAATATAAGAGAATAAATTTGATAATTTAAAAAAAATTAAAAAGCTAGTAATTGGTCTTAAGGGAGCTTTAGGCTTGGTTTGAGAAGGGAAAAATTAGTTTTTTTTTTTTTTTTTTGGTAATTGATTAGTAGATACTTACTAAAAAATTAATTTTTTTGTATTTGAGAATAGAAAAAAATTAGTAGTTACTTTTTTAATTTTTTATTAATTTGATAATTTTACCTTACAATATTTAAGAAAAAATATAAAATGTAAGAAGATAAGTTTTATAATTTTAGAAAAAATAAGAAAATTAGTAGTTGGTAACTGAGCTATTAGTTAGTTCTTCTCAAACGGAGCCTTAGGCTCCATTTGGTATTATTTAGCTAGTGGCTCAACTACCAACTATTTATTTTTTGGTTTTTTTTAAAATAGTTAAATTTATCTTCTTATATTTTAATCTTCTTTTTAATCTTTCAAGTAAAAACATCAAATTAACAAAAAATTAAAATGTTTAGTATTAGAAAGTTAACTTTTTTGGGTCATCGGCAACCGTTTCACTATCGCAGACGCGCCGCAAACCACCAGCTGTCAGCAAAACAACGGGCCTTCGGAAGCCGTCGATCCGTGGGCGACACGTGGTCGCCACACACAAGTGCAATTCACACGTGTCCGCAGTTTTGAGTACCAATTAACGCGCCACCTACACGCATTGAGTTGTTCTTCCAGCCGTTGTTCCATCTAATAAATAACAGCGTCAACTTACGCTTTAAAAAGTAATAAAAATTTTCCACTGGTTCCCAAAAATTTTTCCAAATTCAACGACTGGCTGGCTGGCTAAACGAAAAGAAGGACACAATTTATCTCGTTTGGTACGTCGTTTCGGCTCATCAAACTCTATAAATACCCAAACTCTTCGCTTGTGTTTCCTCCCTCTTCCGCCTCTTTCTTTGATCTCTTACTTTCTCTCTCTAGCTTCCGGCTTTTCTATTTTTCTAAGGCCTTTCCTTACCTGCCTGCCGATTTTCCGCCCGTAGAATCGATTTTCCTGCCATTTCCCTTCTTTCTTGTACATTTTCCGTTTGTTTCTCGTCAAACTTCAATTTTCTCGGTGTCGCTTTATACCTCTTTTCTCATTCTCTGTCGGTCTGGTTTTGTAAGTGATCGAAAGGACTGTGGTAGTGGTCTTCCAGTTTCCGGATCAGGTAATTTTCCTTCACTTTCTTTCTTGTTTAATCTAGTAAACGGAAAATTTTCTAGGCTATTTTATTTTTCATTTCTTTTCCCAATGCCGATGGAATTGAGCGGAGACGATGACCACGTTTTGCTGTTCTCCGCATCTGTTAGACTTGTGATTAATTTCTGCAATTTTGTGCTCTTTTCCTGAACCATCTCCGGCGCAGACTTCCGAGCGAGTTTCTCCTCCCTTTTTTTTCTTTCTTTCTTTTTTTTCTCTCTAGATTTTTGAGGAATCAATTCAGATTTGTAATTCCCTGCTGCAGTTTTGATGAATTGGATGTCCGCATTTTCTATCTTTATTACATATATAAATATTAATGCAGTCGCATACATACAGAAACATAGGATCATATACACATCATGATTTGGCAAGCCTAGTTTTTTTAATTTCTTTTCCTTTATGAGCCATTATTTAAATCTTTGTTGTTTTGTTGTAAACTAGAGAAATGTTGTTTTTGGGCAATTATGTCCTAATCAGCTCTTGTGATTCTCTATAATGGAACGAAACGCCTCCCTCCACTGAACAACAGCTAAGCAGCCAGTTAGTGTCCCACGTAATTGTCTTTGGGTCAAGACTGGATGGCAATTTGGCAGACAAATTTTTTTTAAATCTTTATTTCCTTTTTCACATTTTATATTTATTTGGGCCGTTTTAATGAGCAGTGTAATAGGGAAAACTCAGAAAAATTGCCAGAAATCTTTGTGCCCAAATTGGTAATGAGTTTTATTTTTGGAGGATATAAATTTGTACTTGATTGTACTTGCGAAATTTATGGATCATCCTTGTTAATTATCTGGTCCTGTGCTAGTTGATTACTCACGACATTACTGGTTGTTGAGGTGGCGTTGTGAGAATAGATGTACTGTTTGTTGAGGTGGGGTTGTGAGAATAGATATACCTTGCAATGATTTGATGCATCAGATCTGGCAGTTTTGGCTCACTTTGCCTAGTGTTTGTATATTATTCTTGCTTACTACTTGCCTTGCATTGATTTATGGATCTTGCAAACTTTTGTAACATGTAGCCTGATTTGAAGGTTTCATCCATAATTTTCGAGTGAACTTTAAAATAATGCTTTTTTTGATCTTTAATTTAGCTTCTGTTGAGATGGCTAAAAGCCCATAATGCTTTTTTTTAGGGGCTTTTAGCCATTATTTGTTCTGTTGGCAGATGCTCTTTATAACTGTCTCAGTCAAAATTTTACCTGAATCATACCTGTAAAACATCTATTCGTTTCCTTGTTTCCTATCTTCTTGATGTGGATTTTGGTCTATGCTTGTGCATTGTAGGAGTGTGATTTAGGTAGATATTTTTTTCCCCAGTGTATGACACTTGTAAGTGTGCATAAATCAGATTTGTTGGACTGTTTCTCATGCTACAGGTAGAAACTACACTGATTTGCTGCTGGTGGAGGCTATATATCACTCTGTTCTCGGGGAGTAAAGCTTGTTCAAAAAATGTTTTGCCTGCTGCCGTAAATTTATTGTAGCTTCGGAGATGAGGTATAATGTAGTTTGAATATTTGTTTAGAATGCCGACAAACTTCTAACAGGAAAATGGAAACTAGAGCCATCTTTCATTTAATATTTTGCTTTGATCATCAGATTTCACATCCGTGCTTGATGGACTGCTCGCCCAGCAGCAGTGACAAGAAAACTTTGAAGAGGTGGTTTTTCATCGACAAAAGGGTCGGGTGAAGATTATCCAATATTTCGCGTGTTTTCTAAGTTCATCAGTTGCTGGTCATAGTCTCACAGCAAGTAATCTGGGAATAATGGATTTGAAGTCAACAAATTCTTCTCCTGTACTCACTGATTCTGTATTGATAAACAAGTCCAGACTTGGAATACATTCTAGTCTGTTGCCTTACTTGCAATCTGGAGCATCATTGTCCCCTGGGAAGATCATAGTTTCGAGAAGGAAGCCGGGAAAGCTTGATGATGTCCGGTCCAATGGTTGGCTTGATGCCATGAAATCTTCTTCACCTCCTCGCAAGAGGATACTTAAAGATTCCAATGCTGAGATGGCTTCAGATGACAGTGATATTGCATACTACTCCTGGATGGTACACACAGAATTTTCTATAGCTGTCTAAATTACAAGGATGATTATGATTTACGATAAAATAGTATCAAATTTAATGACTTTATCAATATTTTTTTTAATAATGCAGCTTAAGTATCCTTCAGCCCTTAAATCCTTTGAGAAAATCATAAATCAAGCAAAGAATAGAAAGATTGTGATATTTTTGGACTATGATGGTACTCTTTCTCCAATAGTAGATGACCCTGACCGTGCCTTCATGTCTGATGAGGTCAGTTTCTTATTCTTTAATATGTGTGCATATGAATATTCGTTCCATGCCTCCTCCTCTGGTAGTGTGTCTAACTGAAGTTAAACCATCTCTTCTCAGATGCGTTCTGCTGTTAGGAATGTTGCGAAGTATATTCCAACAGCAATAATTAGTGGAAGAAGGCGTGATAAGGCAAGTGGAGAAATGTTAAACTTTAATGAACCTCAAAATTGAAGCTTTTAGGAGTTTCACTTCCCTCCATCCATTTCGTTTTTGTTTTCGTATATTTTTCTGAAATCAATTTTGTATTTGGTTTCCAATCTCTTTTCAGGTTTATGAGTTGGTGGGCTTAAAAGAACTCTGCTATGCTGGTAGTCATGGTATGGACATTATGTGCCCAGTTAGAGACATGATTTTTGCTGGACCTTGGAATTGTACAAAATATACCGACCAGCAGGTAAGACAGTACAAACCTTTCTAGAAATGCCCCTTGCACTTCTTGTGTACTCATACATTGTGCTCTTAGTAGCTTGTTTGAATCAATTTCTTGTGGACTCTAGTTCTTGTGAGTCTGTGATGTGGCACTTAATATATTCTTTTCATGTAGGGCAAAGACGCAAACCTTTTCCAGCCCGCTAGAGAATTTTTACCCATGATTGATGAGGTATTTAATTGTATTTGCATCTACCAATATATTGTGCAAGCAATCAACAATATTGAATAATGTAATGTGATACAAACTTGGTCGTTTAATTGATTTGTGCAGGTTTTTAGAACCCTCATTGAGAATACTAGAGATATCAAAGGTGCAAAGGTTGAGAATCACAAATTTTGTACGTCTATACATTATCGTAACGTTGAAGAGAAGGTGAGGACTGGCAAGTTTTTTTTTAGATTTGATAAAGTGATGTAATGGTTCAAGTTAGCTTCTAGTTTGGTTCACAAGTTGAAGACCCACTTTTTGATTGATTCCAGAATTGGCCTAAAATTGCACAACGTGTTCATGACATCTTAAAAGATTACCCACGGTTGCGACTAACTCATGGACGGAAGGTAATTTACTCAGCTAGCTTTGGCTATGGATCTTAGATTTCTCTTGTTAACATAAAATTTCATTTTTATTGTCGGATTTGCATCTAGAATGTTCAAATATTAATTGAGGTTTTTCGTTCCTCCGCATACATAGGTTTTAGAGGTTCGTCCGGTGATTAATTGGAATAAAGGGCAAGCAGTCGAGTTTCTGCTTGAGTCACTTGGTAAGTTGATTCACTGGAGTGCACTGCCTATAGGCGTTACTGTACTATATTGTCTGAATTTCTTTATTTATGGTGTAGGGCTAAGTAATAATGACGATGTTCTCCCAATATATATTGGAGATGACAAGACAGATGAGGATGCATTCGAGGTAAATAAATTATAATTAGTTTTTGTGCTGAACCCAATATTCATTATCAATGGGAGTAAAATTACAATTTTTATATAAACAGGAGCAAAAGTTAGTCAGAGTAAGTGTAAAAACAGTGAGTTAACATTGAAATTTCTAAATAAATTGGGGGTAGGAGGCTGCAGTGCATAATGACTGAAGTGTTGAAATAAAGGGTTGGGATTCAATCTAGACAAATTTGACTGATATAATAAATGTTTTTGACTTAATTAGTAAATGCTGTTGAGCAAAATCAATAATCTTGATCATTTATTTCAATACTTTGCAGTGCCTTTTGCAGTACAACCACTTGGAACCCAAAAGTTGGTGCAGTTACAATGGCTCCATGAGCTTCTAATATATATATATATATCAAATGCACTCAATTGGTTAGGTTTTTTGGGTTTGTTGTCTAATAATTCTTTAAAAAGCTTATTTGATTATTAATTATTCATGAGCTTGTAACATGAGCTTGTAACATGAATGTCAATGCACTTGATTGGTCAGGTTTTTGGTTTGTTACCTAAGAGTCATTAAAGCTTATATGATTGTTAATTTTAAGATCTTAAGGATTAATAAAAGTGCATACAATTTGGTCCAAATAGCTTAACTTATCAGATGTACATATCAAATGTTATGGTCAACAATCTAATCAGCTTAATGCACGACTGCTTAATATCAGGTATTGCGGGAGGGAAATCAAGGTTATGGAATTATAGTGTCTTCTGTTCCAAAAGAAAGCAAGGCATTTTTTTCACTGAGAGACCCTTCAGAGGTGCAATTCTATCCATTAGAATCTGCCGTGTATTTTTTTTTTGGCTGTCATTAAACTTAATGAAATCAAATCTAAACGCAGGTGAAACAATTCCTCAAGTATCTTGTGAGATGGAAAAAGCGAAATTCAGTTAGTAGTTTGTAAAGAAGAGGAGGACCGAGTGGCTGCTTAGAGTTATATAAGTTAATTTTTTTGGGAGTTTTGTCAGGCAAGTGAGAATTGCTTGTGCTACATTTGTTTGTAATCACTACTAGTTTATTGCTCAAGCAAGTTTACTCTGTAATTTGTAAAGCCCCCTTTTTTTTTTTGGCCCCCTACCGGAAGATGTCGTCATTGTGTAAAAATTGTTTGGATTCGGAGTTTTGAGTAATGGAAAACAATGTTGTTTTGCCAACAAAAAAAAAAAAAAAAATTGGTAGATTCTCTTTTTATTTATTGATTTCGAGTTCAAGTTCAAATAATTTAATATTTAATATTATATTTATTCAAGTGAATTTTAATTTAATAATATAATGAATTAAAAAACATAATTTAAATTCAATTTATTTATATTTCGAATCCAGATTGAGCAAAAACCTTTAACAAATCAAATTTGAGCAAATCGGGAGTACAAGCTCCGACAAGAGTTGAGTTGGGGCCGTTTCAAATGAAAATTCTGGATTATTTGTGTTTTGTCGCCGTCGTCGCATGAAGGCCGGGCGGAGTAAACAAGGGGCAGGGGCAAGGGGAAGGGCAGATGCAGCCAGCGAGCCCACCAAAAGAGCCCAATGATATTCAAAACAAGTTCTGCCTTTGGTATTGTCGAAAACTCTCCCTCATTGGACACTAGTATAGACGAGGACGCATCAGTCAAGTGAGGGGTTGCAGAAGAATTAATGAAGAATTATTTCGCGTAATTGTGGTGTTTAATTGACACATACAATTTGATACACAAACCAAAAATATATGCGAGACACATGAGACACACACGCATACAAAAAAAACCAATAGTACATGCGGGGGCCATGAAATTTGTAATTAATGCAAGCAAATTAAGTCTAAATGAACAAGATAACGACACAAAATTATGAATACAAAACGATAAGATTTTGATTAGATTTTTAATTAAATTTTAAAATAAATTAATTATTTAATATGTTTATTAAATTTTAAAATATCTATATAACAATTCAAGTCACTTGACATGACATTTGTCTCCGTGGCACGCTCCGAATGGAGCTTAGCATGCATGGTCGGAGGAGCAAGCGGATAGTTGGCCGCACGGTTTTAAATTTTGTTTTTATTTATTTATTTTCTTTCTTCTATTCAAACAGATGGGCGAAGCAATTTTTTTACCTTTAATTTTTTTTTTTCAGTTTGCTTCAAACGGGCAAGACAATAAGGCTGAGTTTGGGATTTTTTTTTTTGTGTAATTGGTTATTAACTATTTAATAAAAAGTTAAACTTTTTTTTTGTTTGAAAAAAAAAATTAGTTTTTTAATATTTAATTTTTTTTATAAATTATGTTAACCCGCGAACAGAAAATGCTGGCGGCATGTTTCAAAAATTTTTTTTTTAGTTTGCTTCAAATCGGGGAAAGGCTGATTTTGGAAAGACAAGAAACTAATTTTTTTGTTTGTAATTAGCTACTAATTATCCATTAGTATTTGTTTTGATTTTTGAAAAAAAAAGTTAACTTTTTATTATCTATCTTTTAAAAAAATTGGTAGCCAAACTACCAACTTTTTTGGGGACTGTGTTTGGGAAAAAAATTGATAATTCAGTTACATTTTAATCTTCTTTTTTTGGGGATTGTGTTTGGTAGATAACTTACATTTTAAATTTTTTTAAATATCAAATTAACAAAAAAGTTAAAAAGATAGATACTAAAAAGTTTTGTTTTTTTTTTTTTCCAAACACAAAAGAATTAATTTTTAATAGATAGTTAGCAGTTAACTACAAAAAAAAAATTTAGTTTTTTTTCTTTCCAAACTCGACCTGATTCCCTGATTTGAAGAAAACTAAGAAAAAAAATATTAAAACGTGCGACCAACGTTCTCTATCCGCAGGCTAAGATCATTTATAAAAAAAAAATAGATACTAAAAAACAAATTTTTTTTTCCAAATAAAAAAAGTTTAACTTTTTTGTAAATAGTTAATAGCCAATTACCAAAAAAAAAAAAAAGTTAGCTTCGCCTATTTGAATAGAAGAAAGAAAAAAATAAAATAAAAATTTAAAATGTGCGACCACTATTCGCTGTACGATATTAGGCCCTCACTTCTCAGTTAAATTGGTGTGGTGGGGGGTTGAAAGAATGTCCAAAATTTAACTTTTTAAATTTAAATGTTAGTGGAGTGAACATTAAAACATGAGATAAAAATAATTCGTAATTTGTGATAAAAATTTAAATAGCTTTTAAGGTTTTTCAATGTCTTTCCAAACAGAGCTTATAGAATTCAAGTTACTTGACGTGACATTTGTCTCCGTGGCACGCTCCGAATGGAGCTTGGTGTGCGTGGCCGGGGGAGCAAGCAGATAGCTGGCCGTACGGTTTTAAATTTTGTTTATATTTATTTTTTTATTTCTTCTATTCAAACAGGCAGGCGAAGCAATTTTTTTTATCTTTAATTTTTCTTTTTTCAGTTTGCTTCAAACAGGCAAGACAATAAGACTGAGTGTTGGGATTTTTTTTTTTTCGTAATTGGTTATTAACTATTTAACAAAAAGTTAAACTTTTTTTTTTCAAAAAGAAAAAAATTAGTTTTTTTGTATCTGATTTTTTTTTTATAAATTATGTTAGCTTGCGGACAGAAAATGCTGGCGGCACGTTTCAAATTATTTATTTTTTTTTAGTTTGCTTCAAATCGGGGAAAGGCTGAGTTTGGAAAGAAAAGAAACTAATTTTTTTTTTTGTAATTAGCTACTAATTATCTATTAATATCTATCTTTTAAAAAAGTTGGTAGCCAAACTACCAATTTTTTTGGGGACTGTGTTTGGGAAAAAGAATTGATAATTCAGTTACATTTTAATCTTCTTTGTTTGGGGATTGTGTTTGGAAAAAAAAGTTGGTAGCTAACTTACATTTTAATTTTTTTTTAAATATCAAATTAACAAAAAAGTTAAAAAGATAGATACTAAAAAGTTGGTTTTTGTTTTTTTTTTCCAAACACAAAAGAATTAATTTTTAATAGATAGCTAGCAGTTAACTACAAAAAAAAATAGTTTGTTTCTTTCCAAACTCAGCCTTGTTACCCGATTTGAAGCAAACTAAAAAAAAAAAAATTGAAACGTGCGACCAGCATTCTCTATCTGCATGCTAACATCATTTATATAAAAAAAAAATAGATACTAAAAAAAATTTTTTTTTTCTTTCCAAATAAAAAATAGTTTAACTTTTTTTGTAAATAATTAATAGCCAATTACAAAAAAAAAGTTAGTTTCGCCTGTTTGAATAGAAGAGTTGCTTCGGCTGTTTGAATAGAAGAAAGAAAAAAAATAAAACAAAATTTAAAACGTGCGACCACTATTCGCTGTACGATGTTAGGCCTCCGTTTCCCAGTTAAATTGGTGTGATGGGGGTTGAAAGAATGTCCAAAATTTAACTTTTAAAATTTAAACGTTAGTGGAGTGAATATTAAAACATGATATAAAAATAATTCGTAATTTGTGATAAAAACTTAAATAATTTTTAAAGTTTTTCAATGTCTTTCCAAACAGAGCTTATAGAAAAATAATTTTTTATGCTATTATATCAATAATAATACACGAATTTACTTGGTTGTCTTTTAAATCACATCACGTGAAAATATAATATCTCACTATTTTCATATATTTTTTAACTTGATATTATACAAAAATATAATTTTACATACGAATAGTTCAAATGTTAAAAAAAAAAAAAATTTGAAACGCGCGACCAGCATTCTCTATCCGCAGGCTAATATCATTTATAAAAAAAAAATAGATACTAAAAAACAAAATTTTTTTCCTTTCCAAATAAAAAAAAGTTTTACTTTTTTGTAAATAGTTAATAGCAAATTACAAAAAAAAAGTTAGCTTCGCCTGTTTGAATAGAAGAGTTGCTTCACCTGTTTGAATAGAAGAAAGAAAAAAAAATAAAAACAAAATTTAAAACGTGCGGCCACTATTCGCTGTACGATGTTAGCCCACCGCTTCGCATTTAAATTGGCATGGTGGGGGAGTTGAAAGAATGTTTAAAATTTAACTTTTAAAATTTAAATGTTAGTGGAGTGAACATTAAAACATGAAATAAAAATAATTCGTAATTTGTGATAAAAATTTAAATAACTTTTAAAGTTTTTCAATGTCTTTCCAAACAGAGCTTATAGAAAATTAATTTTTTATACCATTAGATCAACAACAATACACGAATTTACTTGGTTATCTTTTCAATCACATCATGTGA
>QLOD02000002.1:7604823-7632341 GCA_003260245.2 Sideroxylon spinosum
CAATAAATGTTTAAAATTTAATACATTAATATCTTTTGATTTTTACGATTTTTCATGTAAATTTATAAATCAAATTTGTATTTAAACTATTTATAGGTGAAATTATATTTCTGTGCCTTTAGGCACAGGCAATACCTAGTCTAAGTATAAATTTGAACACGATATATACAAACTCGATTTGCTATTTTTATTTTGGGGTGGAAATGACTAAATTCTTCTTTATAATTTCATTCATGAGTACACATTGATGCATAATATAATATTTTGAAAACTTGTGAATTGTTTTTTTTCATATTCTCAATCAAAATAATTGTTAAGGAATGTTATAATACTAAAAGTACGTTATTTTATTAAAATACAATCAAAATTACGTGTGTAGTTTGTGAATTTATCACTTTAAAAGAAACTTATTAAATTATATTATAATTGTAAATTACAATAGTCACATAAATTTATTTTATATTTTATTTTATTTTAACATAAAAAAATGTATTTATTTCAAGATAGCATTTCTTTTTCTAATTTTTTCCCTTTTCGGGCATGTTTGTTTTGAGGGTAATGAAAAATAAATTTTACCAAAATAATTTTTATATTTATTTAGAAAAAAGACAATAATTACACTGATCTAAGGATTACCGTAGTAAATTATTATCGATAACGATGAATAACTAAAGGATTATATTATTTCCTTTATTATCATCTAAAAAATTTTTTTACACTCTTATAAAATCTTAGGTAAACTTCTCTAATAAATAATTATACTAAATATTATAAAATAATAATTTATTTAATCGAATTAAAATTAACTAAGTATTAAATATGTTACCAAAATAATTTATTATTAAAATAATTTATTTATTTAACTAATATTATTAAAATATTAATTTATGATTAAAATTATTTATTTTTTCAAATAATACTATCGAATAAAGTTGTGCGCCTGGGTGAAGAGCCTAAATTAAAAGCCTTGGGAAAGGCTGGCGCGGCACGTGTACTGCTAAAAATATCAGTGTAATTTCGAGGTACGTCAAGGGTATTTCCCCACCGTTATCCAATATAATATATCTGCTCAAACGGTTCCCTTTCTTCATATATTTACCGATCAGAACACACTCTGCAATCTGTATTAATCTCTCGATCTACGCTTGTACTCTGTCTCTTAAGCTCAACAAGCACTGCGGATCTCTGTCTCTCTCTCTCTCTCTCTCTCTGTGGAAATGTCAGCTTCCTTGCGTTCTCCTCCGTCGTCGGCTTTCTCCTCCTCATTTCTTCACGTCAGAATTAATCCCTATCTCTCTCTCTCTCTATATATATATACTGTTTGTATTGTATCTATCAATTTATGGATTTTGATCTGACAGGAGGTGAAGTTGAGGTTCATTGTTTGCTCCGCGAGACCAACTTTCAATTTCAAACCTCACAGATCGTTCGCTCAAATCCGTGCTTCCACCGGCTCATCGTCTTCTCTTGACACTGGTACTCTCTCTCTCTCCCCCTTTTATGTGTGTGCTTTAACTCAAAAATGTATTGATTGTGTTCAATTTGTTTTTAGGTTCAATAACTGAATTAGACTCGGTGTCGAGTTACAGTGAGATCGTTCCAGATACCGTCGTTTTCGATGATTTCGAGAGGTGAACAATTTCTCCGTATTTCCCAATTTGCCCCTTCTCTTTCAGCTCCAATGTATTGATGATTGGTTTGTTCGCTTCGGCTTGAACCGATGGATTGTTGGTTTGGTTTGTTGATTAGTAATTCATTGCCTCCAAATTATTGTCTTGCAATTTACAGGTTTCCTCCGACTGCTGCCACCGTCAGCTCCGCTCTCCTCCTCGGTATATGCAGCCTTCCTGATACAAAATTCAAGGTGGGGGCCGTTTGGATGGGCAAACTTTACAAATAAATTTATAAAAAGTTGCAATTCTTTTTTTATATAAATTTCTCAGTCATTTTTGTTTTCTGTGCGTTGGTTTTAAAATTTTAAAATTTACAAATTTTTCTCAATTTTTACTAATATTTTTATCAACTTTACAACTTTTCTGATCAAAACCTTCTAACAGGACGCATCGAACTTGTTAGAGCGGATTATGTTAGAAAATTTGAGCTGGTCTTTCAAATACCGAAAAAAAAGTGACCGCCTTTTTGTCTTTGGATATCAAATATCTATATATCATAGTTCATACATATGTGTATACATTTAGCGCGCGCGCGCACACACACACAGAACCACATTTCTGCGCGGTCAATTTAATTCTATTTGGGTACAAATGTATATTCAGAATTTAAGTTTGCAGCTCGCAGGTAAGAATGGTCTTTAAGCTTGAAATCTGTTACCAAATTGAGAAATCAATGCAAAACACATAGGATATACATGATTGCCAATATATTTGCTCATGTGTGCACACACAAGGTTGTGAATATGATTGATTTTTTTTATGTACGTGTAGAGTGCTGTTGATACTGCATTGGCAGATTCCGAGTGTAGGCTGGACAATTCAGATGGTCGCATGTCCTGTTTCTTTAACAAGGTTGGTGTCTTTCGTGAATGTGATGGATCATGTAGTTGGCCACCCAAATATATAAACGTACATGTTTGTATGTGCTATTCATATATATATGAGCATTGTTGGCTTGACAACTTAGCATGTGAAGTTTAGGCTCTAGTAAATGTTGGTGGTGATCTTGCAAAGCTAGTCCCTGGCCGGGTTTCAACAGAAGTGGATGCTCGTCTTGCGTATGACACACACGGTATTGTTGGGAAGGTATTGGTTTCTTCAGAGTGTTTGTTCTTTGTTTTACTTTTCCATCTTGGGATATACTTTACCTTTGGGCTATGTTTGATTGGAGGGATTGGATGATGGGGTATTACCATGGGATAATATATGGGATTGGATATAACATGAGATTAAATTTTTTATATGAAATTATTTTTTTTGGTGTTTAGTTGATGGGATATAAAATAAGATAAAAGATATAATTTGACATGAAATGTGATATGAAATAATTTTAAACCTTTAGATTTTAGTGGGAACCAATATGAGGATGGGGTATAAATAATACCACACCCCCCATGGGATACTACATATACCCTATTTTGGGGGATTAGCAATCCAAAGAAATTGCTCATCCCCTCTCTTCTTATTGTTATCAAACAATGGATTTGTGGATCCCATAAGATTACCAATCAAATCCCTTCCATAAATCCCCCAAACAAACACTGCCTTGTTCTTCTGAGCTGCTTGTTTGATGGTATCGGTTTTTAAGTTGGCAGTTGATGTTGGTTGTGAAAAGGTTGTTTTTTTTTGGGCCATGCAAGCCTGTGTTTTTCAAACTTTCTTATCTGTAACATGAGTAATTGGGACCTGCATTAGTACATGTGGTCCATTCAATTATGTCAATGCCGAAGATAGTGTAGGAAGTTCAATGATTAATAACTAAATATAATGCTTTCCATAACCTTTCTTTTCTTTTATTTATTTATTTTTACTTCTTTCTATGTTGATTTAACGTTATGAACTACATCCTTTTCGTATATCTTGACTATTTTGAGGAGCTGAATAGTATGTTCTTCCATTCAGCAATAACTGCTCAACAAGGGTTGTGACTTGAACTTGTGACATTTTTTTTTTCAATGAGGGTTTTCTTTGTTTCCGTTTTTTTCCCTATCTAAAGTCAATTAATTTTTTTTTTTTGGCATTTTCTTTTTATTGGGATGTAAGTTAATTAATGCACACACTTTCTGTTCTTTCTCGTAAGGTCCATAATTTATAGCAGACATGATCCAATATATGTATATGGAGTAGATGGCCAATTTGATTATTAAAACCTCCTCACACTATGATATTGGCTGGAAATGAAAATTGGTTTGCTTTCACTTTGGTCATGCCGTTATCCCATGTAAATTGTCTGTCAATATTAGTGTCTAGGTTTGTAATTTTATTTAAATTGTGCATTTATACGTTATTTGTTGGATCGCTACAGCAGTGTGTTTGTCAAGATGTACTCCGCATAGTACGTCCAACAATATTTCAAATGGACAATTATAGCTAGGGTGGTGAAACCATGGTCATAACCTGCTCTTTTACTGATCATCTGATATTTAGTTTTGATTTTTTGAGTTTTATCATTATCTGCAGGTGCATAACCTGCTGAAATTGTACAATGAAATTGAGGTCCCCCCAGAACGCTTGTTGTTTAAAATCCCTTCAACTTGGCAAGTGAGTGGCTGAGAAGAAATCTTTGTTTGTTATCTTAAGAATCGATCAACTCATGAATGATAGTTATTTTTTGTCTTCGATTAATGGTTAGTAATTAGTTTCTACTCAGGGAATAGAGGCATCAAGTTTATTGGAATCCGAGGGCATACAAACACACTTGACCTTTGTTTACAGGTATATATCTATTGGCAACTTGCCATTCAAATTTGTCTCTAGTTGCTTATGAAATGAATTTTGATATAGGCCCTTCCTGAAACTCCAGTTATCAAGTGATAATTAATGTAATTTGTTGTGATCAAAATTACGCTCGTGACCTTGCCATTTCATTGCAAATATAATTCAACTGGAAAATTATATGTTAATACGAGGGTGTTAATTTTGATCCAACTATCTTCGGAAAAAATACATTCTTAGATTGAATTGCTTTTGACGACCTATTTCTAAATCATTGCCGTTTGGTCATGTTCCAGCTTTTGCCAAGCTGCTGCTGCTGCTCAAGCTGGTGCTTCCGTTATTCAGATTTTTGTTGGTCGCGTTAGGGTAACTCCCTTTATCTAACATTTAAATTCTGTTGCTTTCAAAATATTAAATTTAGTGACTTTTATAGTGTTCATCTTTTTCAGGATTGGGCACGCAACCATTCAGGTGATCCTGAGATTGAAGCTGCTCTTAGAAGAGGAGAAGATCCTGGGTTGGCTTTGGTTAGTTTTATACTTCATTGTCTTGTTACCATGAAATTAACTTCCTCAACCACTCAGCTAGTTGGGCACAATGAAATCAGTAAATAAAATTATGTTTGTGACGTTAACATGCTTTTATAAACACCTTGAGATATTTATATCTTCATTGATGATTTCCACAGTTGTCTTCATTCTTTTTGATTCTGCCATATATCTGCACTTTTTTATCATCTTTCTTTGGATGATTTTACTAAAAGATTCTGCCACATCCCTTCAATTCTTCCACTTCGTCTTTCTTTGGGTGATCAGACATTCTTACCTATCGATGTTGTCATTCTCCAACGTTAAAAAAAAAAAAAAAAAGATAAAAAAGATATTTTTTTTGGTAGCTTTTCGTTCTAAGTTGGAGAATATTTAATCAGTTATAATCCCTTTACTTCAAGTTATACTAACCCTTGAAAATGATGATTGGTGCTAGTTTAAGTAGAAAGACCATAGGTCATCTGTTCAAATTCGAGTTATCCGAACTCCCTTCCTTAGTAAATAATATTTACTTATCCAAAGAGGAAAGGAAAAAAAAAAAAAAAAGGAAAAAAAAGAAAAAGAAAAAGAAAAAACAAACCCTTGAATATAAACATTGAAGTTTGACTCCTTTCCTTTTCATTTCTACTTACTCTCCTCTCACACTCTCTCCCTTTTCTCTTTAATTTGCCCCCTTTTGATTTCTCTCTCCTGCTGTGGCAATACATAGCCAAATTAGTGGAATCTATATCATTGTGTTGATCCAAATTGCTTATGATCTCAGATATATTATTCATCTCTGCAGATGACCAAAGCTTATAACTACATTCACAAATATGGGCACAAATCGAAGTTGATGGCAGCAGCAGTGCGGAACAAGCAGGATATTTTTAACCTTTTAGGGTAACTTTGTGCTGACCTTCAATTATTATTTAGGAACTTAACAGTTTCACAGGAATAGTAATGACTAGTTGCTTAAGCTTTGTTGTTCTGTTGTTCAGGGTTGATTATATCATCGCACCATTGAAGATATTGCAATCCCTTAAGGAATCTATTGCTCTTCCTGATGATAAATACTCTTTTGAGAGGAAGCTATCCCCAGAATCAGCTGCTGCCTACAATTTCAGCAACGAAGAGGTCTGCTCTCCTATTTCCTTTTACCCCTATGTTTTGCTTGAGCAATTAGGTATGAGAAAGTAATTCAATTAAAATGACCACAATTTTTTGCTTTGAGAAAACTAAACCAATTCAAGTTTTTTTCTCACTAGGTGGGGTCGGTTATTTGAATTTGACAATGCTAATCAAATCTGTTTAGGGTCATGTCCTCTGTTA
This sequence comes from Sideroxylon spinosum, assembly GCA_003260245.2. Classification (NCBI taxonomy): domain Eukaryota; kingdom Viridiplantae; phylum Streptophyta; class Magnoliopsida; order Ericales; family Sapotaceae; genus Sideroxylon; species Sideroxylon spinosum. The sequence continues at coordinate 7,611,071 of QLOD02000002.1, forward strand.
GATCCATAGAGGTAAGGTCATGTTTAATAATTTTTTCCAACTTCTCTTAGGGGTCTCCCTTTCCCTTTCCTATTCCTAGTTATTCCATACTTTCACACCTTTTGACCGGTGCCTCTATTGAATGTCTTCTACCATGGCCGAACCATCTTAAATAATTTTCATTTTATCTTCAATTGGTGCTATTTCTACTTTGCTCCTAATCTCCTCGTTTTTAATCATCTCTCTCCTTGTGATCTCACACATCCATCTTAGTATTCTCATCTCCGCAACAGCTATCTTCTAAATATAATTATGTTTTACTGCCTAACGCTCTGATCCATATAACAACGCTGGTCTTATCGCCACCTTATAATACTTTCCTTTCACCTCGAGGGGAATTTTCTAATCACACAAGACCCCCGAAGCACTCCTTCATTTGGTCTACTTGGCCTGAATCCTGTGCCTTACATCAGTATCAATTCCTCCATCGTATTGTACCATAGATCCAAGGTACCTGAAGTTTTCTTTCTCTACAATCTTTTGTGTGCCCAGACTTATTTCTATGCCCTCAGTTATCTTATTTTGGCTAAACTTGCATTCCATATATGCCGTTTTATATTTATTTAGCCTAAATCCTTTTGTTTCTAACGTTTCCTGCCACAATTCTAACTTAGCATTCACTTATTCTCTTGTCTTATCTACTAAAACAATGTCATTTGTAAATAGTATACATCACGGCATCTCATCCTAAATATGCCTTGTAATCTCATCCATAACTAGGGCAAACAAGTACGGACTTAACGTTGAGCCTTGGTGTAGACCAATTGTGATAGGAAATTCCTTAGTCTCTCCACCAGTCGTCCATATAGATATCACGGTTTTATCATACATGTCCTTTATTGCCTTAATAATATATGTTGTACATACTTATTTCTTTTCCAATACCTTATAATCTCATCCATAACTAGGGCAAACAAGTACGGACTTAACGTTGAGCCTTGGTGTAGACCAATTGTGATAGGAAATTCTTTAGTCTCTCCACCAGTCGTCCATATAGATATCAAGACTTTATCATACATATCCTTTATTGCCTTAATATATGCTGCACATACTTATTTCTTTTCCAACGCTCTCCATAGAGGAAAACCACCATTACCTAACATTTCTTCTTTCTCCTTTATCCATAACTCTTCAAAATTTTTGTTTCCCCGGTCTCTGTCTGCCCCATCCAGTCCCATTGACTCTGCATCATGCCAACCGATTGCAACGTACCTGCTCGTTCACTTGCAGCCCTGTTGCCTATTTCTGGATACGCCACTCCACTGGGGTCTATATCCCAACAAGAGTAGACTATCAAATGGAAATGAAGAATCAACATACATTTAACCAATACATATAAAAAATATTATATATATCTATATATCAGAAAACACAAATTAGCATTCTTTTTCATTGTTAAATCGTAGAATCAGTCCTCTTACAGAGTATTTTTAGTTTCCTTGAGGACTAAGGGAAAGTTTACTGATTGATCTGTTCATCATTCAGCTTGTTAAGTGGGACCAATATAGCTTTGCGTCTGCAATGGGCCCTGCCGCTGTGGAACTTCTAGCTACTGGATTAGATGGCTACGCTCATCAAGCAAAGCAGGTTGAGGAGTTCTTCGGGAAGATCTGGCCGCCACCAAATGTATGAACTGCTTTCACAAATCTCTCCAGTAGATGTTGCGGCTTTGGTGAAAAATAAAAGGACAAACGCGGTTCAAAGTGATGTTCTTTGTCTTCTTTTCTTTTCTTCCTTCGGAAGAGTGTTGTTGGAATCCCTTCTTTTTCAACAACCGAGCATGGTTCCTTTGTTATATATATATATATATATATGTGTGTGTCTCTCTCTGACAACATGTCTTTGATTTTAAGCATCCAAATTGTAAATTGCTTGTTTGCTAGAAGTGACCAGTCTCACTTACAGGTTGAGCACCATCATTACTTCGTTAGCTGTTTGAACTGTGGGAGTTTCTTTCTTCTCCCCCCCCCCCCCCCCCCCCCCCCCCCCAAAAAAAAAAAAAAAAACATAACACAATTGGCAACTTATGACAATCAAATGCAGTTATGTTGGTTTTAAATACACTATTCCAAACATGACCTATAGCAATGGCTTAGGACAGGGATCCATAATGAGATGGCATCCAGTGAGTGTAAGGATTTAATGTCAATACACATATGGTCCTGTTAACGAGTGTTCGGGGATATTCATTAAGAATCAATTAAAAAATTACATTTAGTAATCCTTATTTTATTTTTATCACTCTTGGTATTTATTTTTTTGTTTTCAAAGATGTTACGTAAATTTAAGGATTGTAGAATTCTTAAAAAAAAAAAGTGTTACCTATATTAGTTGATAATTTATTTTTAAAGTTAATTTACAATAATACCCATATTTATTTTTTTAAAGCGAAAGTGCCAAACAAATCAAACTCCAAGTTTTAAAGACCAACTACTAAATTATATTTTGGTGTTCAAAAATAATATTTTTTTTGCTAAATATATATTTTGTTTTTTGTAATTTATTAAGAGCAGCATATGTCTTAGGAGTCTCGAAATTTTTGCTATTGTTATATAGATAATATATATCATGGTTTTGGAAATTTGATTTCTTTTTTTGCTTTTTGTCTATTTTTTTTAATTTGTATATTAACACAGACTTCAAGTAAAATAAATAAATAATACATTTTAAATAATCTAGAAATGATAGTTGTCTTCTGTTGAATAATTGGATGCATTTCTAATTGCATATATGAAGATGAAGTGGGGTACATCACACAACATGGTAAAATCTTATTGCACAGATGAAGATGAAGTAGGATAAAAATAGACTTTTTATTGCATAGATGAAGATTATGTAAGGTAAAAATATAAATTTATTTCTATTGAATAAACGGACATAATAAAAATACAAAATATATTCTTCTTATCGCACAGATAAAGTTAAAATAGAAGTAGAAATCTGTTTCGATGATTTTATTTCAAAGAAAAAATAAGAGCAATTGTATAACTTTAAACTCAAAAAGTAATAATTATTCATTAATGGTTATAAACTCTTTTATAGAATTCTATATCAGATAAAATTTGTTATAACATTTTGACTTTTTTGGAGATAAATTAAAAATAATGGAGTTAAAATAAAAATAAATAAGTAAATCATTTCATTAATTCTTAATGAGTGTCCTTGGGTGCTCGTTAACAAATGTGTATATATTACACACAAGCTTGTGAGGCAGTCTATTGTATTTATATGTAAAGATACTCTATGCTAATACAATCTTTTTGATAATAATATAAGCACTTGTTGTTATTAATTTTTTATTATTATTTTTATTTTTAGTGATGAGGGACCTCTTCAAGGTAAGGCCATAATAGACTCATTCGTAGAGAGTAAATTTCGAGACCATAAACCGTTATGTAAGACTCACAAACTGAGGCAAGTATATACAAAATTAATGTGGGTGATCCAAAGGACTTGATAAGATCTAAGTAATTTCGAACTTGGGACCTTGAATGAAAGCAAAAACCCGTTTGGTGGCATGAATGGGCTTTGGATTGAGTTGTCCATTCTTCCACAAACCAATTGTACAGAAATTAAGGGAGAACGAGTGCCGTTTTCATAAAAGGGTTATTTAACTAAAGGATAAACCATGATTGTTGGCAAAAGATTATAAAAGTGAAATTTTTTTTTTTTTTTTGAAAATCAAGTGAGAAATATTTTAATTTATGTAAATTATGTAATCTTTTACACTCAATTGCTACTCTAATTAAAAGAGTATAAGGAACACTAAACTTAAATGACAAGATTGAGCATCTACAAACTTAGAAGAATTAACTTTTGCTTTTGCACTCTTGCTTATTTTCTTGAACGACATTATCATTATAGTTGGTCTATATATGAAGCCTAATTAATGCCGGATTTGCGGGTTGTTTTTCACTAAAAAGAATAATAATAATAATAAAAAATCTGACTTTTATCAATTTTAAAAATTTTTTCGAATAAAATTTTGTCACTTACTACTTTTACACAATTTAATTTAATTTATTTATTTTTATCATCCAAATACTATCTAGTTAAGTTTCACATTCAGTGTCATAAATATAATGTTGTACAAATAATTACAATCTAGACAAAATAAATGTAGATCTTTAATGTCAATTTAATGACAACTCTAATCTTGTTGATTAAATTAAAATTTAATTGTTTGAATATATTTAAATATTTTTTTAATCAGATTAAATTTGATATCTGCATCTGACTTGAGACAAAATAGCATCCGGCCAAAGAACGGACACAATCGCACACTACTTCCTTATGGTTTTTCTTGTTGATCTGATCTATTCCTCCACGGGTAAGTCGTTTAGCCTAATGGCTCATTGTGTTTGATTTCTTCACACAATGGGAAAACTAACTTCTCATGCTAAAGATTATATATTTATATGTATTTATATATATAGAATTTATTGGGTTTGGTCAGTGTGACTGAGTAGGCTTTACTGTGTATCATTATTCAATGCATGGCAGGCAGTGATTTGTAACCAATTAATTGACTTGTAAGCCCACCATGTGATGTGAAATGATCAAAGCCTTTACCCACTAATGATATTAGGAAGGTAGCCACCTTCTTTAATTATTCTTCAAGTTCTGTCTGTTTTAAATTGGTTTTATTTATTCTATTATAAATAAAGAAATATGAATTTGTGTATATAATTGATAAGCTTTTTTTTTTTAATTAATTTCTTTTTTTTTTTAATACTCACAAGTAGTTTTTCAAAAATCATTATCTGTGTAAGTAAATTTAATTTCAATTTTTTAAATTTCATTAATAATTTTATTTTCTATTCAAAATCCAAATACTTTCATTCTTTTCAACGATTTTTGGAGGACATAGCATGAGCCCTCTCTGCTAGTGATTCAAATTCTCATCAATTCTGCCAAATGCCCTTGGTGTCTATACATATATAGAAATGTATTTTTGGAGAAAGCGACGACAGTGAGGTGATCAAATAAAAGGTCAGTGCTTTTCCACAAGTTCCAAATCCTAAAATTGTCATCCCACCCAATCTAATAACTTTTCGCACATATTATATAGTCTTGTACATTCTACCATTACATATAATTTTTGTAAATAATTTATATATTTTTTAAAATTGACACGAGGATGATGATATAGTTGCACCAATTGTACTCATAGACATTAGAATTTGCTCATGAGTGAAAGAATTAATTGAGCTCCGATCCTTAGCATAAAAAATATACTCTTCTCTAGCATCCATTTGATAAAAAAATAATTTGATGAAAAAATTTAAATTATGTAAATTAAAAAAATTAAAGATGCAAACTAAGGAAATTATGATGAAATTTAGGATAAAATAAAATGAAATTTACTAACTTTTAAACAATTTAAAATCTTAAAACACTTGATCTTTAATTTAGACTTCAAATTTGAGAGAATTGAGAGCATTTGAACACAATTGAAAAAAAAGTTTGGGAGTTGCTAGTTTAAGAGTAAAGAGATTTGAGAGAGTATGAGAGAAATTTTGTGATTTTTTAGTTGAATATATGTGAGGTATTTATAATATATGATTAGGGGGTGGTGTTTCTAAATAAATTTGGGTTTTTTTTTTTTGTGTGTAATTCTTCATTTTGTTAAAGTTTTAAGAGCAGTTGGGCAATGTCTAGAAAATAAAGAAAAAAAAAAAATTCAAAGAGCCATTGCGTAACGGCTATCACACCCTTAACCTCGTAGTTCAGGATTGAAGGCATGATAAAATGAAAACTAAACAAACTAATTTGTTAGGTTTATTTTTTCACTTGGTAAATTAGTGAACAAAACAATAATTTTAAACATGTACTTTTAGGTATTTGTCTAAGGCGTCAAATGTATAGGCTTGAAAGGTTTTTGAAAAGTTTTTTATTACTTAAGGAGGTTGGAAATATTTTAAAGAAGGTTTTCTAATATTCAAGGAGTAGAAAATTATACAATCCTATATAAGATTGGATTATTAGGGTGCTCTATATATTGATGCATTCTCTTAGGATTTCTGACTACAGAGAACGAGAACAAAATTGCCTACATTACTTCAAGAAGTTCTCTTATCTACACTTAGCCAAAAACATCACACATCTATATTCATAATCTTCAGGGGATTGAAGATTAGTCTTTGCTAGTGAGGATTTCTCTTTTGAATACGAGCAAAGCTTCAACACAAGAGATCGATAGGAGTCGATTGGGTAACTTTGTAACCTGACTTATATAGTAAAAGAAGTTTGTGGTTTTTCCCGGTTTAGGTTTTCCACGTTAAGATCCTTGTGTCATTATTTTTTTCCCACTTGTTTGTTTAGCTGATTATTTGATACTGACGCTTCACATATTTTTTTATAATTAATAAACCTACATCGAAGGTTAGATCAACATTATGTACATCAATCAAAACATCTATCATTTATATCTCATTCCCGTATGAAACAACATTACCATAATTAAATAAATTTCACACCTTATGAGAACATTCAAGGCGTACATAGCCACAATAAATATCATCATAATACAATTTTAAGAAGATAATAAAGCCTGAAAACCACACTCTGTGTTCTAGAAATATACAGTTATCCCGTAATAATAAAATAAGCATGATAATAGGTTATCATCAATCTAATAAGAAAAAGATGAGCACCACTGCCCAATAGGTAGGGCTGTGCACGTGTGTACGGGTGTACATAGCTTAAACACATAATAAAACTCACAACAATCTTAGCAAAATATATTATATTCAATGCAAGTGTAATGTAATGGTCAATGCATTCTTTAATCTCCATCTATCGTCAATCTTATCTTTGGATAAGTAATGCCTAGTAAAGTACATGGGACCATCAACCGTACCTTTTATAATTATAGCAAACATTTATCTCACTATATCACGATTCGGAAATTGTGTTAGACCTTTATTTGTGTAAGTCTCAAGAGAACCATGTTATACTCCCAGATCTTTTTGTTAGGCAACTATGTTACAATTCTAATCAAGCATTTGCTTATCTCAAATAGGATCCGGCTGTAGTCCAGAGAAATCTCATAATAATACATCTCAAGATTAATGTCCCAACTCTAATTACTAATCTCCAGTCATGTGTATTGATTGGGAACCATTCAAAAATCTCCAGTCAAAAATCTCATATTATCAATTTTTCTAGTCCATAAATATGACATATGCTCAGCATGTCAACAATAATTATATGGTACTCTTGGCCAAATCTAAAATCACAATATAATTTTGGATGATGCAATCCCTTTTCCCATGCACATGATATGGTTAATCATGTATGATCAACAATATATAATGATGATCAACATAATTAGAAGTATGCTATTCTCAAACATCCAACGAATAACTTTCACAATTCCACGAGGTTTGGATGAATTTGGAGACTACTATAATTATCATCATTAACCAAGGCCAAGGGCTAAATCTAAATATTAAGAATTTTTCATTTGAAAACAAAAACTTTAATGTTAGAGAGTGTGTAGCTTAGTAGTTATGACACCGGTTGGAACGGTTCCCAAAACTTAAAAATTTGAACGTTTGTTCGAACAGAGACCCAATTTCAGATAAAAATAAAATGTATGTAAATATGTAATAAACCTAATGAAGAGTATTTGTGTTATAACTGAACATCGAACCCTAAACCCCCAATTCATCCATCTCAAGCCACAAATCAACAATGCAACTTATGTAACACATGTAATAACCTCAATAGCATGCTTATAAGGGATAAGCATGGGACGGATAGAGGATGGGTATGTTTATCCTCGTACCCGATCCCTTAACTAAAATTAATCCCCATACCCTACGCTATCCCCACTGGGGATTTATTTTTATTTCCCATCCCTGACTCAAATAGGAAATGGGGATCTCCACGGGGAATCGGTATCCCAAAAAAAAAATAATAAATAATAAACTTACCAAAAAAATTATGAAAATCAAATTAAAACGTAATAAAAAAATAATGATGATGTGTGAAAAAATTCGGAAGCTAACACAGGAAACAATTAAGAACAAAACGAATTAGGGAAAAAATGTGAACACACTTTTTGCTCTACTCTGTTACTCAGCAATTTGATTAGAAATTTCATGAAACAATATTAAAATGCTAACAAATGAGCATGTATAGTGAATTAACCGAAGATGGAAAAACCTTTCAATCAAACAAGAGATCAAGTGATCTTTGTGTAAAGAAAACAAATGAACTGAAAGTGGAACGAAAATTAATATTTGTATAGGAGTTATTACTTTGTGCTCAATTCGTTTTATGCACTCTATAAGAAATTACAAGGGAGATGTAATTTTGATTGCAAAATCCTAAAAAAAATTAAATTATATATATACTCTGGTATGGGTATGGGTAGGGGTGGGGATGGGTTAGGAAACGGGTAGGGTAGGGTACGGGACAAGAATAGAATCGTACACATACCTTACCCGTTCGAGGTGGGGATCGGATAGGGTACGAATGGGTTGGTCGAGATGGCCATCCCTAATGCTTATAAACCAAAAATCCACCTAAACAGCTCATAGGTTCAACATAACATATTTGCATATTGTTAGGTATTTTATTAGATTAGCAATTCATGATTAAAAATAGAACTTTAAAGCTTGTAAACTTAGACGAAAGACAAGATATTAAAGTTTGGGTATAGAATAGTTTGTTCAATCACCTTTAAGAATTTCATCATTTTGTGGGAAGATTGTGGGAGATTGAGATTGCACTAAGTAGCGAAAAATATAAAAATATTGTTTTTAGAATTTTAGCCATGCAAGAAGAGCACAGAAAGGTCGTGGGAACTCTAAAGAAGACTGCACCCGCAAGTATCAGCTTAGTTAGGGATAGAGGGAATATTAGTCAAGGGTGGGCATGTGCCCAATCTCAAAAAAAATTCATGCTACTAATTTTTTATTTTTTTGTTGATATTATCTATCCATTTTCAATTATGCCCACCCAAGAAAAAGAAAAAAAGAATTTAATCCAATACCAATGGTACCCACCCAAGAAAAAAAAAAAAAAAACCTAATATCAATTATGTTTACTAATGAAAGAAATAAATGTTAGTTCAATACAATTGTATCTAATCTATCCAATATAACTAAAAAATATCAAGCTCACTTTAACATTTTATTTTATCTCTTTCTTCTTTTTCCAACTACATTCAAGCCTTATTTTTTATTAGGTTGAACAAAAGATTTAAAGGAAAAATGAACTGGACTGTAAAAATTTAGGATTGGCCAAATTTGAAGAAAAAAATATTTTTTATACTTAAAAACAATTTTTTAGACTAAGCTACCCAGACTACCACCCGGGATAGTATGTTTGTACATAGATCCGCCCATGGTGCCCGCCCAAAAATAAATTTTTGACTCCAGCCTTGGGCTTAGTTTTCTAAATTGTGTTTTAAGACTCCTATTCATCTAGGATTTTATGCCTTACATATTCTAGAGCATATTCAAGGTTTTCAGAAAATAGAAACATCTTCAAATAATAAGGGATTCAATAGATTTAAGTTTTCTCTCACTCTTAACTAACAACACTTTTCAAGTTGTTGTTATGTTATTGTATGACTAGATAGTTTTATTATTTTTGATTGTTGTTGCTCTACATAGAGAAGAACTAGCCTGAAATCTGAAGAGAAGCTTGTCCGCCTAAAGTCGTAAAGTCGTAAAGGCCATTTACAACTTCAGTTAAAGTTAGTCCTAGTTGTAATTTTTAGCTAAAGTTGTTAATTGTATTTATAACTTCAGGTGAATATGAATATATAGAAGACAAGGTTGTAAGTGAATTTTATTAAAGAATATTTTAGTAACCCTTATAATTTTGACCCCTATTTTAATAAGTAAATATTTCTTAGTTGGCATTAATTTCGTAAATAATTTTATTATGATCAATAATGGGGTAAAAAAAAAAACTCTTTCCTCCCCCTCTCTCTCAAACTCCGTCTCTCTCTCAAGATTCTCTCTATATGCATGGCCCGTTCACTCAAATGATGATTGAGACGGGCCAGAGAACGACAAAAGCTAGACAATGCCACCACCAACTAACCGTTTGAGCTCTCACTCTTCCTTTAACCATACCCAAGAAAACTGCACCCAAAAAAGTAAATTCAACCCCCCTCTCTCTCTCTCTCACACACACACACACACTCTCTCTCTCTCTCTGCTTTTTGCTCTCTCTCTCTCTCTCTCTCTCTCTCTAACACTCACACACTCTGCTTTCTGCTCTGCTCTGGCTCCCGCTCCCTTCTTATAATATGTAAAACCCAGAAGAGCTTAAACAATTTAGCTCTTTTTCTTCAAAACCACTCAAAAAGACCCATCCATGGCTTCCCGTAGCTTTGCCTATTTGTTCTTTATCTGCATTGCTTCGTTCACCAGCCTGTGTTTCGCTGGAGACCCATTTGTGAGCTACAACTTTGTGGTCTCTTACATTACTGCTTCGCCTTTGGGCGTCCCCCAACAGGTACATTTTTTCAGACCTCTTTCTCTCTCATTATATAGTTCCTCTTGGCGTACTTTTTGGCTTTCCCACCTGGGTTTTCTGACGTTTCAATATCAGCTGATAGTTAGCTTTAGCATTTCAAAAATTTTAGTTTCTAGCCTCAGATCTGAAAATGTGCTGAAATTTTTCTTGCATGTAAGTTTAGCTTTCTAATTACTTACTGTGTTACAATATAATGAACTTTGAGATGATGTCTTAAGAGCTACTACGGTTTTTCTCATTTTCCAAAGCTGCATTGTTTTTGAAGTGCAGGTTATTGCCATTAACGGTCATTTTCCAGGTCCTAACATTAATGTGACTACCAACAACAATGTAGTTATCAACGTACGAAACAAATTAGATGAGGACCTTCTCATGACTTGGTAGGATTTTTATGGTAATTTTATTCTTAAATCTGTTTGTATTTTAGGTACTGTTTGCGAAAATAAACTGGTAGATGAGCTATTAGTTTTTTAGATTTTTCTAAAATAATTAATTCTCACTTCTTACAGTTTAAACTTCTTTTTAACATTGAAGACTTAAAATGTCAAATTAACAAAAAAAAAAAAAAACTAAAAAGTTAGTTATTAAAAAATTAATTTTTTTCTTTTCCAAGCAAAAAAAAGTTTAGCTTTTTAGTTAGCTGATAACCAATAGTAAAAAAGAAAAAAAAAAAAATTTCCTTCCCAAACACAACCTTAGTTCTCTGATAGTAATGTAGGACTTACATTCAATGGTTGTGACAGGGCTGGAATTCAACAGAGGCGAAGCTCTTGGCAAGATGGTGTACTGGGTACAAATTGTCCAATTCCTCCCAAGTGGAATTGGACTTACCAATTCCAAGTTAAAGATCAAATTGGGAGTTACTTTTACTTCCCCTCGCTCCATTTTCAAAGGGCCTCGGGTGGTTACGGTGGCTTTATTATTAACAATAGGCCTATAATTCCAATTCCTTTTGCAAAGCCACATGGGGATATCACCATTTTGATTGGTGATTGGTATAATCGGAACCACACGGTTGTTGTTTGATAAATTATCAAAATTGACTTTTTTTGGCGTGTTGAAGGTTAGCATGTAATTTGTCTTCTTGTTGGTCTTCTTTTGCTGTAGGCTTTGAGGAGGGCCCTGAAGGCAGGGAAAGATCTGGGTATGCCAAATGGGGTGCTTATCAATGGGAAAGGCCCTTACAGATATAACACCACACTTGTTCCTGATGGCATTGACTATGAAACAATTGAAGTCCACCCAGGTGAGTACTTAGAAGAAATTGTTTGTGGAGAATCTACTACAAATTATCTGTTTTTAGTCGGATTGATAATTTGTAGTCGGATACAATTGAGTACTTCATCAAATTTTGAGACTTTAAATTGAGCCATATCCCTGTTATTCCATCATTAGAATGATTTTTTGATGGGCTGAACCTGCTTTTGAACAACATACAGAATATGGTTTTTTGGCCTTCCAGTTTAGGCTAGTATTTGGTTTATTGTTTTAATTATTTTAACCATTTATTTCTTATTTTAGGAAAATTATTAGTGTGCTATCTACACCTGTAGTGGCTGTTGTGTACGGTCGTGCAATTAGAATGCGATTGAAATAGTCATCATTGAAGGCAACATGTTCCTCTTCGTGTTAGGACTTGGGAACTGCTATTTCCACTAAATTCTTGGTTTCTCAAAAGAGTTTATTTATCTAATGAGAATAGATATATTCAAGGATTGCATTTCTTCCTTCAAAATTTTCTTGCCTTCTTTTTGAAAAAGACAAGCATATTTTACTAGTTATTTTTTATCCTTACGTTTTGTAGGATTAAAACCGCTAAATATTCAGAAGAAAGACGTTCTTCCACTGGTCTCTTTTTTTTTTCTTTTCCCGAAGGGTGTGGGGGGAGAGTTGACTTGTGCCCATACGCTAACCTACTACTTAGGAACTATAAACATCCCAAGGGGAACTCATTGCTCATGCATTGAAACACTTTTTTGGATGTTGTTTTGGAGCAAATATCCATGCTCGTAAATTTAATGGTTATTTTTCTCTCTTTTCAACATCTAATGGATTATGTTATTGATTTGGCCAGGCAAAACATATCGCATCCGTGTACACAATGTTGGAATATCAACTAGTCTGAACTTCAGAATTCAGAACCATAACCTGCTTTTGGCAGAAACAGAGGGATCATATACAGTGCAACAGAATTACACTAGCTTAGATATTCATGTTGGACAATCTTATTCTTTCTTGGTCACCACGGATCAGAATGCAAGTTCTGATTACTACATTGTAGCAAGTGCCAGGTTTGTCAATGAATCACTCTGGCAGAGAGTTGCAGGTGTCGCTATCTTACACTACTCAAATTCGAAAGGGAAGGCATCTGGTGCTCTTCCAGACCCACCAAATGATCAATATGACAAAACCTTCTCAATGAACCAGGCAAGATCCATCAGGTTTGTTCGCAATTTCAGATTAGTAAAGTTACTTTCCCTCTTTTCCCATGTATTAGTCTTTATTATAACAGTGGATTCATGACATTGCTTTAAAAGTTTGTAAATTGTAATAGCTTTGTGCACTGGACAACACTTAAGATAGCAATGAAAAACTGAAATAATAATGGGAAAAATTCTAGGACAAAAGAAACACACTACATCTGACATTTAAGGGAGCCAGTGGAAGTGACGCTGGAGATAAAATGTTGACACTGAGAATTATTTTGGGCAACTTGAAAGAGGCAGTAAAATTTTCAATTTGTTAAGATGTTATTCTTGGTTTTCATGAAACTAGTGGATGACTTGCTAAATATATGTGATGAATCTAAGTATTCTCTCAGTGATAAAATTTTGGTGCAATTTAGGATTTTTATTTCTACTGTGTTAAAAACTCTCTTCTTCTGTCCCTACCTCTCCCTCTCTCTTGTTTTCAATTCCATACAACTTGTAATTAAAATGCTTTCACTAATTAGTCATGTTTTACACATTGTGCAGGTGGAACGTGTCTGCCAGTGGTGCTCGCCCCAACCCACAAGGCTCATTTAGATATGGTTCAATCAATGTCACTGATGTTTATGTGTTGAAAAACAAACCAGCAATAACTATCAATGGGAAACGGCGAACTACCCTTAGTGGGATCTCATTTGTCAATCCTACCACACCGATCAGGCTTGCTGACCAATTCAAATTGAAGGGAGTGTACAAGCTTGATTTCCCAAGTGAGCCGATTACAGGACCACCTAAGATGGATACCTCAGTAATCAATGGTACATATAGGGGATTTATGGAAGTTATACTGCAAAACAATGATACTAAGGTGCAAAGCTATCACATGAACGGTTATGCCTTTTTTGTGGTTGGGTAGGAATTGGCTTCCTTTATCTAAAATAAATTGCATCTTTATCTCCACATTATTTTTTCTTGGCCAGTTGCAAATATTTCTATTTAATTAATTGCAGGATGGATTATGGTGAGTGGACAGATGATAGTAGGGGCACATACAATAAGTGGGATGGTATTGCTCGCACCACGACACAGGTATTTTTTTAATGTATGATTCCTCCCTTGTGTATTAGTTGTTTGTCTTATTAGCTTGCCCAAATTCTTCTTCACCAAGAATTGTTTTCAGCATAATCCAAGTTTTTCTTGGTTCGGTGAATTTATGGAAAATTCAATTAAATAAACTTATTAAATGTAACTTTGGTTCAACTTTGCTATATATTATCTTCTTGGGTTTTTAGATTCTTCGTACATGTTCTCTAACACTCGACTTACACAAAATGATATTTATTCTATTGAATGAGGTTACTTCTTGTTTAAGATGTTCCTTGAAGAAAAAAAAAGGATAGTTGTTATCTTGATCCAACTCTAATGCATGTTATAGCTAAAATGTCAAGGGCATTTAAAAGGGTGTTGTCGCTTTTATCCCAATATCTTCTAGGAAGATTCGTTTTGCCTTCTCTTGTAACATTTTTTCAAATGTTCTGATGTTGGATTTAACAGGTTCCCTGCCAACCTTGTAACCATTTTTTCTTGTAGCATTCATGTAGTTACTTACTTCTGTTAGCCTGATGCTCACTCTTAAGGAGGAAAGGATTTTGAAAAATCACCACCACCACCTCTTCTTTATATGCTGAATTATTGGGGATAATTTAATGTACCACGAAAACTTAGAGGCTCATTTTTTTCTTTTCTTACAGGTTTTCCCTGGGGCATGGACAGCAATTTTAATCTCCCTTGACAACGTTGGAGTTTGGAATTTGAGAGCAGAAAACCTTGATTCATGGTATCTCGGTCAAGAAACATATGTCAGGGTTGTCAATCCGGAGGCCACTAGCAAAACTGAGTTGCCCATTCCAGATAATGCTCTTTTCTGCGGTGCCCTCCATAAAATGCAAAAGTATTGGATCTATCTGTGTCAAATATTATGTGCTTTCATTCATTTCTTACTACCTATCCTGACTACATATATATGTTCACTCAATTTCAGGCCACAAGATATCTCTTTGGCAGTGTCAATCATGGGTAAAAGATCAAAAATATTATCAAGTCTGGTGATAACGATGATATGTGCCGTAATTTCCATTTTCCACTAAACCTTTTTCCACCAGGATGTCTTCGTGTTGCCTGTGGGAGCCTCGTTTGCGGTTGTGAGTGTTTTAGGTGTGTAATTGTAGGCTTGTTGATATTGTGGACCGTTTCTAGCGTTTGAGGACAATTTCTTTTCTTTTCTTTTAATTTTAATTTTTTTTCCTTTCCCGATGTAGTGAATGCTCCCGGGGATCCATCTTTCGATTTACTGGGTTTTCTCATTCTTTTACAACATAATTTTATGTGTTGATTACAGTTGATCAATTCTCTAGATGATGATATTTGTAAATGCAGTTTTTTTTTCTTCCATTACTATTTACCTTGTAAAGCACAAACATAAAACTAGGGGTCAACGATATCCTCTACTGTTTTGAGCTTCCTGTATCCTTCGAAAATTGCACCCATCTTGCACGAATATTGCGGCTTTATCAGCGGTTAAGTTGGGCACTCATGATACTAATTAGTACCAACATTTAATGACGTTTCCTGTTAGCAGGTCCACAATGCTCTCCATTTTTATTGTAGAACTTAATGTCTGTACTGCAAAATTGCCTCTTCTTTCACAGCTTGATACCATTAATGAAGCATGCGGTTGGGATGTCTACATCAGAACACCCACCAACAGAACTTGAAACAAGCAAATAGGAAAAGGGATCAATCTTTGCCATATTGGTAGGACCATCCTAGATAAAGGTTGGTGTATATACACATATAAATGTACCCATGTTAGGCTTGTTTGTTCATCATGATGTTAGCTTTGAACGCGTTTTCATGATATTTACTTTTATGCCTCTTCCTGTTTATATTTACTTTTATGATATTTACATCACTGGTCTTAATTATATGACCACCCCACCACTCCAATGTGCGTCCTTTATGTGTATCTTCATTTTCATGGGGGTGAAGGGAGGAAATTGTCATGTTTTTGGTAGCTATGTTGGTGGGAGATTTATTTCCTCAGTTTTTTCGCAACAGTCACCGCAAGAAATATGGGTATAGGCAAGAAAGAAACACTTTCCTAGCCAAAGAACTAAGCTTCCTAGCTAAAGAATATAAGCGAGGAAAAATATTCTTTACAAATTTCCTTACCTATTCTCGGTCGCCTTTACAGTTTAGCGACGAAATTAATACATTTTAGCGACGAAATTAAGGTTTAGTCGTTTAGCAAGGAAAAACATTTCATCGCCTATAGCGATTTTATAGCGAGAAAACCATCTCCTCAACTACGCCACCTTTTAGCGAGAAAATAATGGTTTCCTATCAATAATTTCAGGTCATGCTTGAGTCACGTAACTATTGTCGCCCTTAGGTCAATGTATCAATGGTGCATATAGAAAAAGTAGTAGCAAATAAGGCAAATTTTACAGGTAATAGAAGCTCTTCATATTTCAGTAACCGTGCAAAAACCACAAACAAATATTTCAAATGATCCCGCAACAGAATCTTAAAACAAACATTTTTCCCTAGGAAAAATATCTAGTATCTAAGTGAAAATGCTAAACAGCAAGTAATTTGACTGATTTATTCTCCTCGCTTTTGACTTTTCTTCTTATACTTCATTTGTGCCCTCCAGAGACCCTCAGATGTTAGTAATAGTGCCTTCTTGTTTTTCCCATTGCCTTTACCTCTGACTCCAGTGGTTGACTTAGATTTGACGGCCCTTTTATTCTGTCTCCATGGACACCTTGGTCCAGCCATCAGAGCCTGCACAACCACCCTCTCTTCCGGATCCTCTAAACAAATAGGGAGTCCCACTTGCAACTGATTCGAATGAGCACAAGCACCAGAAAGGCTTATCTCTCCGTTTTCCATGTCTGTCAGCCACCCCTGCTGTTTCCCTTCTGAAACTCCAACAACCTCATCATGTTTTCTCACAATTTTATCGAACTTCAGATCAGATTGAGACAAACTATTGGTGGAGATAGAGTCAGTACACTTTTCCTTTTTATCTATATTTTCTGGTCCAATCTCAGAAGACTTGGGAAATTGAATTTCCTCAGAAGAAGCTAAGGCTTTCGGAAAGTCTTTCTTGCTAAGGTTTGCAGCATGTCTTCCACAACCAGGTGGGAAGCTTCGGATCGCTGACACTTTTCTTCTAGGAGGAAAATTTTTAGCCAAGCTGGGGTACCTCATTTCTGAATTTCTTATCTGCTGAGCCCAATCTTCATCCTCCACTACACAAATACTCCTCATTGAGTCAATAAGACCAAATTTTTGCGCATCATCCAAAGCCTTTGGCGATTCAACATCTGATTCAGCAACAACTTCCTCTGAAGAAAAATTGACAACTTTTTCCACCGAGGGTTCCAAACCACTGGACGAGTCACGTATTTCTGAATGAGCTGATTTTTGCTGAGATCTGGTATCAATGTCAAAAGGATCAACAAAGTCATCCACTGAATTGGGCATACTATCCTTCTTCCCCAGCAAACTCCCAATCGAGCCAACAGAAACCCCCTCGGACATCTGGTGATCCAAACCCTTTTTTTCAGAAGAAGCTACGTCTTCAAGCCAACCTTTCTTGCTTGCAGCATGTCTTCCACAGCCGGGGGGGAAGCACCGAACGGCTGACACTCTTCTTCGTGGGATATGAACTTCAGGCAAGGCACCAGCAGTCAATTTTAAACAAAGCCCCTTTGTCAGTTGAGCATGAGCCTGATCCTCAAGAACATTTTTCACCTCTGATCTAACAATGCTCTTCATGGAGTCAAGAAGACCAACACATTCATGCTCTAAAGCATTTTTCACCTCCAATCTAACAATGCTCTTAACTGAGTCAATAAGAACAGCACGCTCAGGCTCTGAAATTTTGAATGCATCAATGAAATTTGTGCCATCCAAAGCCTTTGGTAATTCATCAACTCCCTCTGAATCAGAATCAACATTAGTTCCCACCATGGATTCCAAATTATTGCAAAAGCCTTCCTCCGTCTCTGAATGAGCTGAATTTTGTGGACACCAATCATCAATTTCAAAAGGTTCATCAAAGTCATCCTCGAAATCAAGAGAACCCAAAATTTTGCTTTCCTCTAAAGCGGTTTTCGCACCTAGTGGCTCACATCCAAGTGGGAAATCACGGATGCCAGAAACCTTACGCCGCTTATACTTGGGGGCAATTGAAAAATCAGATGCACAGGAAGCAGAATCATTGAAAGCTTCAGATTGATTTCTCTTTTTTTCCCTCTCCATTACAAACAAAAGTAGTAAAAACAAAACTTGTTCACGGATTTCAATTCACCAGCAAAAACCTTTCCTCTGCATTCAAAAATTCAATTCTTATAAACAAGCAATGAAATAAACCAAGACTACTAATATATTTAACAAAAAAAAAGAATATATACATATAAAACAGTATTGTTCCACGAAAAAACCGCAGCAAAATCTGGAATCAACATGAACATGAGAAGAACCTAATATGGCTCTTGGCTTAGAAAATATCTCGGGTGGGTTCGCAATTTGAAAACACAGAAGATCATGTATTGATTATCTATTTATTTAATTTCAGAAAAAACGAAACTTGATCCTCAAGTCTTAATCACGTGGCTATTTGGCCAATTAAAATCAATCAAAACCCATCACTTTTTACACTTTTTTTCCGATTAAATTTTATTATACATCAATCTTTATATTTTTTATCGAATTGTTTCATCAAATTTTTTTTTGGGTCAACCAAACGCTGAAATCAAGAACAACCCATGTTGCGGATCAATGCCGAGAATGCATTAAAGGACAAAGAACAGTAACAGATTAGGGTTTCAAAACAGAATAGAAAACGAGAGCAAACAAAAAATTACATTAATAAGAACCCAACCGAAGGTGAAGGATGGATGTCGCCGATGCGTCTGTGCGACGAAATCAGTCGAATCTTTTGATGCAGAAACAAACTAAACACCCCCGGTATCCACAATTATATATATATATATATATAGGGTTTCCTAACTGAGCTTGGACTAGGTTTCCTAATTGTGCTTGGGCTGAGCTGTGGTCTGTTGTCAATTATATAACCCAGTATCGCCATCAATTTCTAGAGATCAAGGCGCTGATCCAAACTAACTAAAATTTATTAATTTTTATTAATTTTTTATATTTTTTAATTAAATTTCATCACAAATTATTTTTTTTTTAATCAGAGACCCCTAATCTTATTTAGTAAATAAATAAAAAAGTTTAATTTTCAATTTTCTCTAATTTTTTTGATTTATTTACTGTAATATACAGGATACATAACTTCCTTATTACACACAAGACTCTGCATTTTTATAAATTTTTATTAAACAAAAACATTGACAGTGTTAATTTTTTAAAGAAAAAAAAAATTAGTACGAGATTGTATGCCAAACGGGTCTTAGTTTTGTAGAGAAAGTAAATGAAACTTTCATAGCGAAAGGAAAGAGGAAAGAAAGTTAAGAAATTAGTGTAATAACGTGAATACAAAATAGCAAATAGAAAGGGTGGAAAATGAAGAGAAAGTAGGAAGAAAATTAATTCTTTTACTTCTTTTATTTTCTTTCTCTTCCCCTAACTTATCAAACATACAAGGCAATTTTTTTTTTTCTTCTTTTTTCTTTTTTCAACCCTGATCAAGCAGATACTAATGCTTCGTTAGAAGTTTAGGAGGGAAAAAAATATTTGTAAGGACTAAGGTGAGAGAGAAGAGAAAATGAATAATAATAATTTTATTATTATTTGTAATTTGAGAAAAGTAAAAATAAAATAAAGGGTATATTAATTAATTATTATTTTTCAAGATATACAAAAGATATTTTTTTTTGTTCTTTTATTTGAGAGATAAATATGATATTCTGAAAATTCATTAATAAAATTTTCTCCTCTTTCCATTTTTTATCAACTTAGCATAGAAGAAAATGAAGAGATTTAGTTCCCCTCTAGAACGTTTTCATTTTATATTTTTTTATTTATGTCTTCAAAATTTTGTAAATTGGATATAAAAACAAGTTAGTAAATCTATTTACATTTTTTGTTTCCAAAAAAATAAAAACTTAAATAAGGAAACGTAAACCCAAAAAAAAAAAGGTATTTTCAATCAGTTTTTCTTCTATTACAAACAGTTGTCAATTTTAATTTTTGTTCCATCATATTAAAATGAATTATTTTATTCAAATAAATAAAAATTATATTTAATAAATATAATTGATTAATTTAATTTAATTAATATAGATAATGGAATTAAATTAAACTAGTATGAAATATATTTTATTAAATTTAATTTATTTTTAATAAAATTAAATATTTTATTAAAATAAAAAATCAACAAAACAAAATTACATTTCTACACATAGTTTTAGTTTTCAATTTGATAATTTCAATAAATAAATAAATAAAACCAACTAGAAACTCTCTTTCTTTCCATTTCTTAAATTTTCTCTCCTAATAAATTACAAACGTAAGAGATATCCCTATTTCTTTTCTCTTTATTTCTTTTATTTCAATTTGATCCCATATGAATGGACTAGAAGTACTTCGTTTTTCTATAATTTTAGTAAATCTCTTTAATTATTCTGTGTAGAAGTTTGTATAAAAATATTTTAGTCTATGATACCATTTTTCTTCTGCATCATGAATATGTTATTTGAATAAATTTTATTAAAATTATAATTATCGGTACAGAGAAGGAAACATTTTTATAAATTGATAGTTTAATGATTTTTCAGTAAGAGTAATTGACCCGACCCGGATGTAGAACCCATCTAACTTGGGCCATTGATAGCCCTATTAAATAATTATACATGAAATAGTGTTGCGTACATGGCCCGACCCGATTTTAAGCTTACTACTATTTTCGGGTCCCGCCCACCAGGCAGGGATGAAAATTTGTAAATAGTTCTTTACGAAAAATGGTTGTCTTAATGATTTTGAATCCCTTTCCAAAAAATTGAACTTGATCAGTGTTCATCAAATTTATAAGTAGTTCTTTCATTTTTCATGTTTACAAAAAAAAAAAAAAAAGTAAATAAATTAAATTAAATTATATAATGACACAAACCTATATAATATATAGGTTTCTACCTAGGACAAATCTTTCACAAAATATATAGATAAACATATATAGATATAGAAAAGATTATACACATACTGACCATATATTTTGCTTTTCTAAAAAAAACAAAACTCTAGATCAATTTTGCACTTTAGACCCT
>QLOD02000002.1:7768022-7796080 GCA_003260245.2 Sideroxylon spinosum
TGAATATATTTTATTAAATTATTTTTAATAAATATCATAATTATATTAATTAATTAAATTAAATTTAATAATTAATTTAATATAGTTATTTTTAAATAATATTAAATATATTTTATTAAATTATTTTTAGCAAATATCATAATTAAATTATTTGAATTATTATGATATATATATTTTAGTAAATATTAAAATGAAAAATATATTTTATATTTACTGGATTAAATGATATAGTAATTATATTTTATTCAAGTTTTAAATAAATGATATCATTAAATTATATTTTTAAATTCTTTTAAATTTTTAGAAACTAATAAACTTAAAAAATTAATTAATATGAAATATTAATTATTAAATTATTTTTACTAAATAA
The DNA here is from genome assembly GCA_003260245.2 of Sideroxylon spinosum. Taxonomy (NCBI): domain Eukaryota; kingdom Viridiplantae; phylum Streptophyta; class Magnoliopsida; order Ericales; family Sapotaceae; genus Sideroxylon; species Sideroxylon spinosum. The sequence continues at coordinate 7,768,393 of QLOD02000002.1, forward strand.
AAAATTATAATTTAATACAATAATTAATTTAATTTAATTAATACAAAATATATTTTATTAAGTAATTTTGATAAAATATAATTTAATTTAACTATAATATAATCATATTTTATTAAATTAATTAATTTAATTTAGTAATGAATTTAATCAATATAAAATATATTTTGTCAAATAATTTTAATAAATAATAAAATAAAATTAATTAATTTAACTTAAAATTTATAATTAATTTAACTGATATTGAATATATTTTATTAAATAATTTTTAATAAAATAATTTTTAATAAATATCATAAATATATTAATTAATTAAATTAAATTAAATAATTAATTTAATATAGTTATTTTTAAATAATATTAAATATATTTTATTAAATTATGTTTTGCAAATATCATAATTAAATTATTTGAATTATTAAGAAATATATTTTAGTAAATATTAAAATGAAAAATATATTTTATATTTACTAGATTAAATGATATAGTAATTATATTTTATTCAGGTTTTAAATAAATAATATAATTAAATCAATATGAAATATATTTTTAAATTCTTTTAAATTTTTAGAAACTAATGAACTTAAATATTTTATGAAAACAAAAAAATTAATAATTATAATTTTATAAACAAAACTGCATTTCTAAATACAGTTTCAGTTTTTATTTCAAAAAAAAAAAAAATAAACAGCGACAGAAAACATAAAACAAAATCGATAACAAAGAAACAACAGAAAAATGATAGCGTTGTCAAACGGATCCTAAATAAAACTGTATAGTATGTGCACTTTTTGTTTGATATTATTATTCTTTTGTAAAGGTTAAACTTATTGGTTATTGTTACATGATGTGTTATTAATTTACTATTTTTGGATTTTTTTTACACTGAAAAATATAATATAGGTTTACTTTTTTTGGATTGTAAATTTAGTGTATTGGACATTAATGTATCATGTTTCGGAATGTGTGTACCAAAATGTGGTTCGTGGGATATTAGTGATTTCTGGTAAGTATGATCCTTCCCGCTCTACTTAAAGAAAGTTCCTTTAAGTTTGCCCACTATTGTGCACGAATGAGACAGAGTCTGTAGTTACAGTTGCTTGGTAATGGTGCAGGTGATCACCTGATTGCTCTGGGTGTGAGAACTAGGGAAATTTGGGAATAAGAGACTGTAACGAAGTAGAGTTTTAGATATAGAGATGTGGGTAACAGAGGGCTGCCTCCTACTTACAAGAACCTAGAGTTGGAAAATTGACGGGTTTAGGTTTGGTCAAGAGAAGTTAAATTAGTAAATTAGTAAATAGGTCATTTTTGGGCATGTTAGGTACGGACATTAATATTAATGTATCATGTTAACAATTATAAACGAAACGAAATGAAATCAAGCTTTTTTCTACTAGGTGGGGTCGGTTATATTGGATTTGACGACACCAATCAAATCTGTTTAGGGCTATGTCTTCCGTTAGATCCATGGAGACAAGATAATGTTTAATATAGTTTCTTTTCGATTTCTCTTAGGGTATCTCTTCCCCTCCCTTTCTTATTCTTGGCAATATCCATACTTTCACATCTTTTAACCGGTGCCTCTTTTGGATGCCTTTTAACATGGCCGAATTATCTTAAACGATTTCAATTGGTGCTATTCCTACATTATCCTTAATTTCCGCGCTCCCAATGTTATCTTTCCTTGTGATTCTGCACATCCATCTTAGCATTCTCATCTCCGTAACTGTCATCTTTTGAACATGATTATGTTTTATTGCCCAACATTTTGATCCATATAACAACGCTGGTCTTACTGTCACCTTATAATACTTTCCTTTTATCTCGAGGGAGATTTTTCGATCACACAAGACCCCCGAAACACTCCTTCATTTAGTCTACTCGGCTTGAATCCTATGACTTACATCAGTATCAATCCCTCTATCCTGTTGCACCATAGATCCAAGGTACCTAAAGTTTTCTTTCTCAATAATCTTTTGTGTGCTCAAACTTACTTCTATGCCATCAGTTGTCCTACTTTAGCTGCCATCAGTTGTCCTACTTTAGCTAAACTTACATTTCATGTATTCTGTTTTGTATTGATTTAGCTTAAACCCTTTTGTCTCCAATGTTTTACGCCGCAATTCTAACTTAGCATTCACTCATTCTCTCGTCTCATTTACTAAAACAATGTCATCTGCAAATAGCATACATCACGGCAACTCATCTTGAATATGTCTTGTAATCTCATCCAATCTCATTCATATCTAGGACAAACAAGTACGGGCTTAACGTTGAGCTTTGGTGTAAACAATCGTGATAGGAAATTCCTTAGTCTTTCCGCCGATCGTTCTTATAGATATCACGACTTTATCATACATATCTTTTATCTTTTATCGCCTCAATATATGCGACACACACTCATTTCTTTTCCAATATTCTCCATAAAATCTCCCTAGGAACCTAGTCAGAAGCCTTCTCAAATCAATGAAGACCATGTATAGATCTTTTGACCTTCTTTATACTATTTCGTTAACCTCCTTAGAAAAAAAGATAGCTTCCATGATTGATCTCTCAGGCATGAAACCAAGTTGATTCTCTGAAATGTTTGTTGTCCTTTTTAGTATTTTCTCAACCATATGGTCCATCAATTTAATCCCGTGGTAGTTCGCACAATTCTGGATATCTTAATCCCGTGGTAGTTCGCACAATTCTGGATATCTTTTTTGTTCTTGTATATGGGTATAAAGATATTTTTTATCTATGCATCAGGCATCTTCTTACTCTTAGCACTACAAATCTCAACAGGGATACCATTTGACCCAACTGCTTTCTTATTTTTCATCTTTTTTAGTACTTCTTTTACTTCCTACTAATTCTCCTATAGAACATATGATTCAATTCTTCCCTAGAAATGGTTCTTCCCTAGAAATGGTAAGCGGCCCCAATTGTATGTTGCTACAATTGCTTTCATTAAATAACTTGTAGAAGTAGCTCTTCTAATGCTCCTTTATCTCCTCTTCCTTTACTAACACATTTTTTTCTCATCTTAATGCATTTAACTTGGTTTAAGTCTTTGATCCGCCTATTTCTAGCTTTAGTAAGCTTGAATATCTTCCTTTCGCCTTTCTTAGTGTTGAGTAGTCTATATAGTTCCTCATATGCCTTTGCTTAGCCTCACTAACTGTTTTTTTTGGTTTCTTTTTTTGCTTCATTATACCTCTCCAAGTTTGTTTCATTTTGATCATTTTGTCAAGATTTAAAGTGTTCTCTTTTAACTCTTATCTTATCTTGGATACTCTCGTTCTACCACCACGTCTTTTTCTGTGTCAGAGTACTCCCTTTGGATTCTCCTAAGACTTTTTTCCCTACGCTCCTAATAGACTCTGTTACCTTATCTCACATATTATTTGTACTCTCATTTACCTTCCAAACGTCTTCATCTAGTACTCTTTCCCTTAATACTAATTGCTTATCATCCTACGCTCCTAATACACTCTGCTATCTTATCTCACATATTATTTGCATTCTCATTTACCTTTCATACGTGTTCCTCTAGTACTCTTTCCCTTAATACTAATTGTTTATCATCTTTCAAGTTCCACCATTTAATCCTTGAGTATCTGTACAACTTCTTTTTTCTATTCCACCTTTGGAGTTACACATCTATGATCAACAACCTATGTTGAGAAGTCAAGCTCTACCCCGGTATAACGTTGCAATCTTTATAAGCTAAGCAGTTCCTTGTCCTAGTTAAAAAGAAATCAATCTGTGTTTTTGAGAAGCCACTCTTATAAGTCACCAAATTTTCCTCTCTCTTTCTAAAAAAAGTGTTCGTCAACATCAGATCATAAGTCACTGCAAACTCCAGGATATCCTTCCCTTCATTTCTATTATCGTATCTATATCCCCCACGTATTCCTATGTATCCATCTACGTCACGTCTTAAATGATCGTTCAAGTCTCCTTCTATAAATGCTATCTCTTCTTGGGGTATCTCTAGTAGCACTTCTTCTAAATCTTTCCAAAACTTTCATTTTTGTCCATCTCTTAAGCCTACCTGTGGGGGGTTAATTACGTTGATTATATTTTCTCTTAACATTAACTTAATTGCAATAATCATATCTTCGCAGCGTTTTGCATTAATTATATCTTCCTTTAGGTTCATGCTTACCACTATGTCAACCCCATTTCTCGATCTATTAAGTCCCGTATACCATAATTTATACCCAGTCTGCTCAATCTCTTTAGTTTTCTGTCCCACCCACTTTGTCTCATACAGCTCATCAAATTTGAAAAAAATTTATATTTTGCGCATTAACAATTTCAATAATATTTAATTAGTGCATTTTCACGGATTTACACGAGGCCTAGTGGATATGAATACCAAAGTGGATTTCAAAGTCTCCACTTATTGTATCAAAATAATATAGGTTCTTCGATAGAGAATATTTGGGTGTCTGAAAAAGTATCTATATATATAGAGAGAGAGAGAGAGAGAGGAGGTTGACTAAACATCATCCCATTAAAGTGCATATACATGTATAAAAAAATCTATTGGTCAAACAAGGGGGAGGGGTGGCTGTGTTTTTTGAAGCTTGTTGGCTGGCGATCAATGGTGAAATTATGAACTTTCAGTTGGGTATTGGGATCAGAGAGATGATGGAGGTGCGGTGATAATTGAAGAAACAACAATGGATAGTGATAGGAGAGATCTGCAATTTCTTGTACAATTCCATTGGCGAAGGTTTGAATCTATTTTGGATGGAAACGAGCTGGCTAGATGAGATTTAACCACTGTAAGTGGTGAGGTTAAGAGGAAGAATTTTTTATAGCAATATATGGGTGAGGGAGAGCATGAGAAAGGGTAAATAAGGGGAGCCAAGTTGAACGAGAAGCCAAGTGTGCGGGCTATTTAGTAAACACCCACACGAAGTAGAGAAAGTCTTTTGGATTGGGTCTTTAATAGGTTTGGTTGATAATTCTAAGTGTTCTTTACCCATCCAATTATGCCTGTTTACTCTGTAATTAGACCCAAATCATCAGTTTTTAAAAAAAAAAAAAAAAAAAAAAGAAAAATAAATTGGACTCAAATCATTTATTCCGGGTTATTTTGGGTGGGTTCACAGGTTTGAGTCATGATTGCCACCTGTGAGACCCTGACCATGGAGACAAACTCAACCTAGTCTAAGGCCTGTTTGTGGGCTCTACATGGTATGGGCATCGTAATGGTGATTGCTCTCAATAAAGTAATGGGAAGCTCTCTCCTACATATTTAGGTACTACAGAGATTGTGTAGAATGTCATGGACAAGCGTGTGTTTACCTAATGCTGTTGTGTAGCAGAGTTTTGTATAGGAAACTCCGGCCATAAAGGCAAGCTTAACCTAGTCCAAGACCTGGTGGTTGCCCCCGACAAAGTAGTGGGAAGCTATTGCTTACATATTTAGGTACTACAGTAATTGTGATTATGGACAAGCATGCGTTCACCTAATGCTGTTGTGGAGCTGAGCTCTTTAAGTGATCAGTCTCAAGTCCCTTGAGAGGGTGAGTTACCTGAAGGAACCCTAGTTTCAACCATCAATGCAGAAGTCACTGATGATCCTACATGGTGGATGATGAGACGTGCCCCAAGGGTGCCCCATGGGTGGCAGAGTAGTATTCGGGTTCTTTAGGCTTTGCTCCAAGCCTAGGGTAGATTTCATAGAAAGAGTTAGTGTATTTCGGGTTCTTTAGGCTTTGCTCCAAGCCTAGGGTAGATTTCATAGAAAGAGTTAGTGTGGAGATCTTGAATTTGGATGAGATGCAGAGGTTTCTTGAATGCGGCCTCCCCACCCCTGGCCCCCGGGAAGGGGGGGTTTGGTACTGTAAGACTAGTTGTCCTTTAGCCGAGTACTTTGTATGGCGATTTACTACTCTTTGATGTGAAGGATGAACTTGTGCATATAATATTCTGCTTGACCCGAGTCAAAGATAGTTTAGAGAATTTTGGGAAAAATAGAAATTCAAATTTGTTTATGCATTTTGTATCTTGCCTTTAAAAATGAAAAAAAAAAAAAAAAAATTTATGTTTTCATAAAAATGGAAAAGAATACTTTTATATATTCATTTTTCAAAAAAAATTTTTGTTCCAACTAATTTTGACTCGTGAGGTACAAATTTAGTTAACTTTAAAAGATTTGACAAATTTACTACTTTAAATCCAAATTACAACGAGGTCTTGTATTGATTTTTTAAACTAAAGTGGGGAAATGTGTTTTTGGGCCAAACTCGAGGGAGTAAAGTATGACTGTCCCTATAATTTATTTTCTTGTTTATGAAAAGAGGTTCAACTATTCTTCGTTTAAATTGTTGTTTCACCGTTAAGTTGGGCTGTTGTTATTTATGCTTTTGTTATTTGTCTTCTAATTTATGTTTATCTATGTTGCTCAATCGTTTTGCAGTAATGAAGAATCCAGCTAATCTTGAGAAGCATCAGGCAAATCCCAAGGTGGCTCCAATAATTGCAAAGATGATGGGCAAATTTGCTGGCCCACAGTAGTACGAAGCTTTTCGTATTTTTATGAGTGTAGTTCTGTGATTGGGCAACCTTTGCTTGACACCGTGGATATCAGGATTCTCCTTATTGTTTCAATGTCTGTGTGTTATCCACGACGAAATGGGCCCATTGAGGTGTCAAATTTCATCGTGGTAAAGGAATAGTTCCCTCGCATTTTATAGGTTGAAAGGAATTGGAAGGTCTAATTTTCTTGTGTGGTTGCCCAACTATAAATTTCCCTTGCTTAAACAATGGGTTCATTTTGTTACTGGGACTAGGAAGGGATTTCGAGTTCAGAACCGTGAATTATGGGCAAAGTGGAATGGAATTTCATTCTCTGATAGCAACACAGAATCGGAATGTATTCTGTAGGACTTGATCGACAAGAGAACATGGAACTATTTAGTTTCTTTACCAATCAGATTATAATTATTTAATATGACAAAAATAAAAAAATAAAAAAATAGGAACTAATAATGGAAGAGTTTCCTACAGTTGAAAATCTCATTCTTACTCAAAATGATATGACAAATCAAGTTGTCCCCGGTAAACCATAAATCCCACCCAACGGAAATGGAAATGTCAATTTATAAATTTAGCCGTCAAAAAGTACCGAAATTTTGAGCCATGAGTAGAATTTTGCAGCTAAACTAAAGTGACAATGCGTGGTTTTCAACAGCCTACCCCTTTGTTAATAATAATAACAATTATTATTATTATTATTAATTGGGTGTCTGCTTTATTTTTATTTTTACTTTTTTTTTTTGGTTGGGGGTGAGGGAGGCAGTGGAGAGCAAATTTAAAGTTTGGCCAACTGAATTAAGTCTTAAAATTTTGCCCCTTTGCTAATTAGTAATTATATATTTTTTACGACGCTTAAAAGTGGATTTCAAGTCATGTATTAATTAGTTTAACCTTTTTTTTTCTTTAAATTCAATATTACGTTTCATAACTCAAAAGCTTTGCCGTCATCTCATGAGACTCAACCTAAAATCAATCTTGTGGATGGAATTAAATGTAATTACTTGAACTATCTCAGGGTCTCAATTTCTTCCTTTACAGTACTCTTGTAAAATTAAATTCCACGCATAGAATGAGGTGATAAAGAAATCCCCCTTTGTGTAAAATTGATTGGCCCTTTCTAACTTGATTAAGAACACAAATAGAAGGGTCTACATTTTGAACTCAAGTTAGTTGTGTTCAGATTAAGAATTTTAAAAATACTAATAATTTTTATTTTCATCTCATTTTCTCTCCCAAGAAAGTGGAAGTTTTTATTTTTATTTTTCCTTTTCCAATCCATTTTCCATTTTAATATATTATCTTACTTCCCTTTTCCTTGTCTTGCCCAAAAATTTTAATGGTAAACCTTAGTAGGGTCAGCCTCACCAGACACATTTTTTGGATCTGTAATTTTCCTGTTGATTAGTTTGTCGGCCATGAAAGAGTGTACAGTTACCGACTAATAAGGCTCATCTTCTTACAAGAGACTAATTGAGCATTTTTCAATACAAAAGGGTCAACAGATACTGGTGACATAATGAACTATTTAAATAAAATTCCAAAATTACTTACAATATGGGTTGTTAAATCCATGAGCAATTAAAACTAAGACGAGTAAACAAACGCATGATTACTTAATGCCTGCCAAGGAAAAGAGTATGAAAAATGGTCACAGAGAGACCCAAACGACATTGTACTTTCACCTGTTTATTCCGGGTTGAATGTTGAATTCTCTCACTCCCAAAGTTGAAGAGGGAGACGCTGACATGCAAAATGTCTGTTCGGTAACATTATGATTGAAATCAAATTAAAATTTAACGATTCAGATGGATTTATACTCTATCTTAAAAAAACATGAAACATTAATTTTAATCAACCAATCTTGATCATAATGCTACCGGGCTAGTATAACTATATCAATAATCCCCAAATTTTCGAAAACTTTACATCCAACAAGTACACCCAATGTATGAGACTGACCAACCCAACCCTATCCATCCCCCTAATGTCTCATCAGACAAAAGGCCAACAACATCTGAACTAAAGTTCCAATCCACCAAGACATTCCATCTTAGGAAGTGCTAGTCATTTGTCCACCGATCGCGCAGTTGATTGTTCAAATCAACCTTTCAATAATTCTTAGTACTCACATTTTATAGGTCATGAATATATTGATATACAATCAATTTATTAGAATGCATACCTAAATACATGCCCACCAAAAGATTTTAAGGTTAATTTTTATAAAATTTTTGTTATTTTCCTTTCAATATGTTTATTTTAAAATTTAAAATTTTTAATTTTTACTAACTTTTATCAATTTTTACCAATTTTATCACTATTTTTTTTTTCGTCTCTTTCATACCTAACCTAAGTCAACACCTCGGGATAAACTTCCCATATCCAAACTAAACACGAATTACCTACCTCCTACTTGTCTGTGTGCATACATTGAAGTATTGGACATATTATTACATTAAAATAGCAAGGCTTGAACTTTTGTTTGAAGGCCATCTAGCTAGGAAAAACATTCAAGTTAAAATTTATAATTAAATTTTTTCATGATTAGAAAGGCCGTCTACGTTATTGTTTTTTTGTTTTTTTTCCTTAACAAAAAATTTAAAATACAATAAAAGAAATATTTTTCTTTAATTTTACAAATACTTTATTTAATAGCATTTTATACCAATTTCTCTAAATTTTACTAGAAAATATTAAATAGTTATTTACATAATCTTTTATAGTTATTATTCATACTTATTTGTTAAGTCTATTGGCGGGTTTAAGTCGAATTAAAAATAAAATATATTAAATATTTCTTAAATTAATAAAAATTTACTAATAATTATTATAACAATATATTACAATAAACATAATGATATTGATTTTTATTATAATAGTAAAAAGGAGGCAGTTATTATATATATAAATAAATCAATAATATAATAATATATAACTATATATAATATATTATTCTTTACAAGAATTACACTAACACAGAGCCTATTCCCAGCTAATTACTTATACGGTTGCTCTTAATCCTATATAAGCTTACAGGTAGTTATTATTATTTCTTTAATTAGCTCCAATGACGATTGCATTACTAGCAAGTGATGCCACTATATTAATTCCATAACATAGATTAATATACGATCTAATTGTGGTATAAGAAAAAATTTTCTATATAAATATATATCGATCTTCATGTGGAAATTAAATAGTCACTACTCCTATATGTGTGTGTATATATATATATATCACCTTTTCATTTTTTATTTTTAGTTATTGTTATATGATTTATTAGCTCAAATGTCGCTTTAGGGCGTGCTTGATGGTGTTTGAACCATAATGACCTCATTGGATTACTGTTTAATTATCAGCACAAGTGGGATGAATAATGCGACGGCCATGCATATATATATACATAAGAGGAATGAATTAAAATAATGAAATCGATTTAAATGTCTTTTAACTAATAAAATAAGATTAATAACAAAACCCCACTTTAGTTCCTCCTTTTTCTTCTCTTCTAAGGGAAAGAAAGGCTGACTGATGATCAGGAGTGATCGATTAATAAATGATGTTCAATCTTTAATTATCAATGTAATGATGTAACTGTGACACGTAACTGTTCATTTCTGTGCAGTGGAAACTAATATTAATTGTGGCTAGAATCAAAATACTAACTTTGAAGCAAACTTAATATGATATTATACTTCTATTTTTCTCGTTTACTCGGAAACAAATTTGCAAAATAAACCAACTTGGCAGCGAAGCCGAATTCAAAAATAGGGTTAGTGTCAAATGAACTTTTGTTCTTTTTTTCTGGTTCCTTGGCTATCTAAGCAAGAATATATATATATATATATATATATATCTTAAATACTTCAAAATGCATTTAATTATTTTATTAATTTAAAAAAATATATATTTGTAATAATCTAGTTTTGGGGTTTCGAAAATTTTAGATGGCATTTGAGTTGATATTCTATTTTGTGTTTTATATATTAAAAATCCCAAAATAAGGAAACAAAAATATTTTATTTTTCTTATTTTGAATTTTTATTTTTGTTTTGGATTGAAAATGCTCAAAATAATTTTTTTGTCATTTTTCATTTCATGTATAAACCTATTTTTGGTTTTGTAAAATAAATTTTAAAAACATAAGCCAAATGCGTTTGAGTTGTTTTATTTATTTTTAAAAGTATAAAATAAAAACGAGCTTAAAATAAAAAACAAAAAATAAGAACAAAAAATAAAAAATAGAAAAATAGTCCAGTTGATACCTTAAAGATATAAATCTTCCCTCTTATATTTTAAAGGTAATTATACTTTTTCTCCTTCAAGTTTGGCCCATTGCCAATATTTAATACGAGGAAAAATTTTGGGGATGAAAAAGTATAAAGATAATTGTTGTCTTAGTAATAGTTAAGGAGATAATAAATTCATGATACCTATGTTTGGATTGAGAGAATAAAAATAATACCTAGTAATAGTTATGTTATATTTGGAATACTAAAAATTTTGAAGAGATAAAAATTAATTAAGAGAGTTTTATAGGGTTAGTGAGAAAATGTTTATAATTTTTTTATTATTTTTCATTATCCACCACCCTTCACCAATAAGAATTTATCCTCATAAAGAGATAATTCTTATTTCAGTGTAATTATTATTCTCTTTTCTAAAGTAATGTAATTGAGTGCAAAATTATCTCAATAAATTTTGTCATTTATTACTTTAAAACAAACACGTAATTAAAAGTAAGTATATAACCCCTTTGTAATTTGGAAGAAAGTGTAAAATTTGATTGAATTTATTAAATTTAGTTGGATTAATTTGTTTCTCATGTGCCAAATTGGTTAAGGGAAAAAGTTTTACACAAAAATAAATGGACATTTTATCTCAAAATAAAACATTATTATATTTTTTTAAAAAGACATAGTTTGTTTATTCCTTTTTAAATAATATTTTTTGAATGACTACAAATGAGTATATAGTTGTATGACACAAATTTAGTTCAATTTAGCATTTTTATCAAAAAGACTCATATGTTTTTTTCTGTTTAAACTACGAGAGGATAAAGTGTAATTACTGTTATCTATTATAATGTTTTGGATTGAAATATTTGTATTTCTTCGTTAACTTCTCCCACTCCACATGTTCTTTTTCATTAAAATTATTATGAAATTGGGGAAGAGTGCATTTACTATTTCTCTAATGTTTTGTATATTAAATTATGAATTAAATTACTGAATTAAATAGTTTTGTTATATATCTTATATTTATACATAGTTAATTAGAATATACAAAATTTATGTATACATGTATATATATTATGTATTCTCATTCTATCCATATTTTCATTTCTTTTAAAATTATTATATTCGTGTATATATATATACGTATGTGTATGTGTATGTACTTCTTCCTAGCTCCTGCCACATTAATCACAGCTCAATGAATATATTTATGGCCTATGTAGGCGAACGCGTATTGTATATATGAAATACAGATTCCTCATCACATTACTGTAAAAAAATGGTGCTATCTTAACACATAACATATATATATATATTTCCTCTCCTTTACATCAACAAGCGCACAAACTGTAGAAGGAAAACTATTAGTTCTCCAAAGGAGGAAATACTTCAATACGGGGTAAAGAAAATGTGAGAGATATGCAAACCACAAAAGTGGAATTCCTATATGGAAGGAACTGTGAAATGTGAACAAAGGTTTGGACTGTGGTCATTGTAGTGATTATGAAGTCACAACTGCTACAGTATTAGTGGCCGACCTTAACTAGACACCACCTATCTTCTAAGCAAACGTGAATCGGTTCTGGTGTATTTAACAAAAACGAAAATGCAGTACGTTTATATTTTAAAATACAATACGATAAGAGTAGATTTTGATAAAATCTATATATATATTACTAAAATGTTTTAACATATAAAATTGGATTACAGCATGAGTTAGTTGAATTTAGAATGTGTGTGCAAGTAAGGACGGATTTAGAATTTAAAGTTTACTGGATTGAATAAAGGATTTAAAGACAGAATAGATTGAGTTACAAAATTTTAGGATAAACAAACAATGTAAAGGTAGAGTGAGTTGAGGTCGGCTACCTAAGTTACAACCCAGAGTAACTCCAATATAGATAAATCCGCTTTTCGTGTAAGCTATGATGAATTGAGAGACGTTAAGTAAGATGTAAGAACTACTATTGTTCTTGTCCTTTAAAAAATAATTAATATAGAAAATAGAATAATATAAATATTAATTAATGAAACTAAATGCATTAGTTTTGTTTTTGATAAGAACAATTGCTCATTTTTTCCTAAAAACTTAAATTTTTTTCGATTGATTTATTTTACAAGTTTGTTTCTGAATTGTGAAATTAAACATAAGTGTAAAATGTTCGGAATGCATCTACCAAGACATAAATTGCAGGGATAGTATGAGCAATATCTCCCTTATCCCTACTTCACAATGGTAGGTACTACGTAAACTTGTGTTTAAACTTAAGATATATCCATATCTACATATAATTGTAATAATATCGTGTAGTATGGTTTATCATTGTGGCATTGTTTTTCGTCGCGAGAGTCGTACGTGGCTGATCATGGTATCCATTCGGATCATACGAGAGTGTGAGAATTTCTACGTGGTTGATCCTGAATTAATGTGATTAATGTTGGTACAATTACAACAAACACACTAGCAAGAAAAATATCCCAACACTTGTCTTTCCTTATGGGGAAAGTATTTGGTTCTACACAGCTGTATAAATGGATGATTATATATATATATATATACGTACTCTAATATGTCATATATATATGACAGAATGCAAAGAAATTTCGAGGTGAAATTAAGGTTAAAGTTTGGGAAAAAAAAAAAAACTAACTGTTTAGAAAGTTAAATTTATTATATTTAGAAAGAAAAAAAAAAAACTAACTTTTTAATAGTTAATTTTTTTAAATTTTTATTAATTTGATATTTTTGTTCTTGAAAATCTAAAAGAAATTTAAAATATAAGAAAACAAATTTGATTATTAAAAAAAAAAAACTAATAGCTGGTAACTTAATTACTAACTTTTATTTTTTATTTTTTGGCCAAATGAACACTAAATAGCAATAAGAATATTATTAGGTGGAGTGACTTGCAAGTTTTATCTGATTATTCTCATTTGTTTTTCTCAACACTTGTCACCATGAAGAATCAACATTTGTGGGTTTTTAGCCATCTGGCCAGTTTACAACCTTAATTATGATATGAACTATTTCGCAGATGTAACCATTTGTCTTAATTAATAGGATGAAGTGGATTAAGAGAGGAACAACATGTAACTTGAATGAGTATGTTTTGAAATCGGAGGACAATCAGGACCACAAATTTCTCATGACGATTCAAGTTATTCTAAATGCGGAAAAATACCAATCAAAAAAAAAAAAATGCAGAAAAATATACTTCCAGAATATATATATATATATACACACACTAAATTTATGTTTAGAATGATTATAGTAGTGACATTTCTTATCCATGAAACTGTTGGTATGAAAAATAAATTGAACATGTTACAGTTTTCTCGAGTACATGCGCTGAGCTCATACATAGAGTTGAGTGATTGATTTTGAGTACACTATTAGTTTCCCAATTTCAAAGACTTGATTTTAGAAGAATGAAGGATTAATATTTTGATTTTATTCCAACTACAAGTTAATATTTTAACTAAATTAGTTTATATTTGTGATAGTATGGGATATGTTACATGTCACAACTCGTTTATTACTTTACAAATAATCCTAAGTGCATTAAATTCATTACAAATTATCACTTTAATTAATAAAAAATAGGTAAGTTAATAGAATTAATATAGTATTATGGTTAAATTTATATCCCATAAATTTTTATTTTATCACAGTTCATAGGTAATTAAGAATGATCACTAAACAAGTTATGCTCACTATTAATCACAAAACTATCTTTATAAATATTCCTTTTGAACTTTTAACTGATTAGAACAACAGAAACCTTTTGATTGGAAACCTACTCGACATATTTTTTTTTAACCTTTTTTCTTTTTTTTTTTTTCTGGTATTTGTAAGAAATTGAAAGGGAAAGCTATGAACGTGATATTTCATGCGCAAAAGAGAATTTTATTTCCCGCACAGAAACTTGTCGACGGCTTTTATATTTAGAAATGATTGATTTATAATTAATTACTTTATTTTAAAAATTAATAATAATAAATTATGATAGACTAATACGAAATGATACCGAGAATACAAAAATTTTTAATGTTGTTAACAGAGTGCTTAATTCAAAAATTGGGGGGTCCACGTAGATTGTCCAAGAGCTCCAAGTCAAACACCAACCATTTGGATTATTACCTGCCCCCTTCTAGTTTCCCGTATATACATCCTAGCTATATATAGATAATGTATTGCAAGTTGTGTCCAAATGAATTTACAACCATTATATGAACACTGAAATGAATAAATTTTGACACAACAACTTTGAGAAGAGTTTTCCTTTCACAAGAAATGTGTCATCGACAATTGACGAAATTTATACCATTGTCTGGCATTTTTCAACCATCCGACCAAAGGCTGTGAAACTTAAGGCTTATTTTGGAGAAGAAAAAAAAAGGTTAATTTTTTGATTTTTGAAAAGAAATAAAATTACCTTTTTAGTAGTTAATTTTTGAAAATTTTGTTGATTTAATATTTTTATCTTTCAAAGCTTAAAATAAATTCTGAAATATAAAATGATAAATTTAATCATTTCAAAAAAAAAAAAAACTAAAAAACTAAGTAGCCAGAAGCCTATACTTCCCAAACGAAACCTAATATCTAAGGCCATACAACTGGTTTTTTTCCCCTAAATAATCAATTGATTTAATTAGGAACATAGTTTATAATGGAACAATCTAGAATTCAGCAGAAGTGGTGTTCCGTGGTGATGTACATCGATCATAGTACTAATTAGCAATGAAAATATGTGGTCCGTGTCAAAGATACTAAACTATATATATTATCTTAGTCGATCTATTTCCCTAAGATATGCATGGATGCGTGCGAGGGTGACTAAAATTATCGTATCGCACTCAAATTTTTAGCAACCACAAGTGTTGTTGAAGACCCCACGGCGAACAACTCTATTAATCTGTCCATTTATTGTGCAATGGGAGATGAAAGTAGTTATCTCTAATCTCTAATGAGGCAAGAAAATTAAGAAGCAAACCCACACAGTTGCATTTATTAGTTAATTATATGCCATTTTGGTTTCGTTGTGTGTTATAAATAAGAATATTTACGTAATAAAACAAAATTCTTTTTGAAAATATCTCTGTCATAAATTATAATTTCCTTTTACTTATAAAAGAACTAGAATTTTGACGTATAATTTTAATAAATGTAAAAAACTTATGGGTTCTGAAAAGAGACCCACATTATTACATTCTAAAAAGAATTCATTTTTTCATGGGTTTCAAAAGTGGATCCACTTACTTAAAAATTTAATATAATTGTTAAATTTATATATTGTAATTATATTAGTAACTAAATTTAAAATATAAATAAAAAATAGAATTGAATTAAGAAACACAAATAAAAAATTTTAAATAATAATTAGGTTATTTTTTTATAACAAATTTAAATATTTTTAAAATTTAAAAGTAGAATAAAATATCAAATATTAATTAGGTTTGGAAGTAGTTATTTTTTTAAATTCTAATTTTAAATTTAAATTAGGCATATTAAATACATTTGTTTTATTTTATAAAACACATATGATTAATAGCAATAATATTTTTTATTTGAGTTATTTTTATAAAACTAATTAATAATTTATATTCATAATTCAATTTCTTGCTTTTAAAAATATTTAAATAAAATTAGTCTTTGCGGAGTTATTTTTTTTCTAAATTTTAATTTTGAATTTAAATTGATAAGGTCGACTATATATAATAAAATATAACATATATGAAAAATGTTTGTCTTACAAACTAAAGTCCAAAGATTGAAATTGAGTTTTATTTATTAACGAATAATTTAGATTGTTTACAAACCAAAATTTTTCTTCAAACTTCTACCCAGTCTTTGACATTTTTATAGATCATTGAATAATGATATCCGAAGAGTTGCATTGAGAAAGATAAAAATTTTACTTTTTGGTATTATATTACCTAGGTAGAGAGGGAGAGAATGTACAAAAATACCTGCATATTTAATTTTAATTGAGAAATACTGTATGCACAAATTATTTGCTAGTATATGATATCACACATTTTAAGGTTTTATTTGATGAGTGATATCCAAAGAGTTGTATTGAGAAAGATAAAAATTTTATTTCTTGGTATTATATTACCTAGTAAATGAGGGAGAGAATATACAAAAATACTTATATATTTAATTTTAATTGAAAAGTACTGTAAATACGAATTATTTGTTAGTTATATGATATTACACATTTTAAGGTTTTATTTGATGGGTGAATCCGCGAATTTATGAGCAAAAGAAAAGGATCACAAGTCTTTTCTTTAACTCTGACCCGTGCCAAACAACTCCTCAAGTTATCGTGTTTTATCCACCTCGTACCAAGGAGAGAAGGAAATTCAGCCTATTTTCTTTCCAAAAATCAAAGGAGATGATGAGGACTTGGAATGAAGTATACAAACTGCCAACCAAAATAAATATTGCTTTCATGAATGTATGCAATATATATATTTATAACACACACAAACCTTCTGTTCTTCATATAGTTTGTTTTTAGACAGTTCAATCTATCTGATTTTTTTCCCTCTATCACGAGAACATAAGTATTAATTAAGCAGAGATTGTGTTCAACAAATTCATGAAACACCACAAAATAGGCTATGTTCGGCTGCCAAAAAATAAAAATTTTTGAATTTTCATTTTTTCTATTTTGACAACACCACCAAAAGTTACTGAAATTTTTTTTAACTTTTTACCCAAGAATCAAAAATTACTTAAATTTTATAAAAGTACGTCTTGAAATTTTTTTGAATCTTGTCACCAAAGAACCAAAAATTATTAAAAACTGTTAGAAATTTAAGATTTTTACCAAATACATAAAAAATTTTAGCTACTAAAAATTACTTAAAAAGTTTTGAAAATTGTACTTTCTTTGTGCAACCAAACGCAGACTAAGACTTCTTTAATCTTTCTACTACTAGCTGTCACCAAAAAATACTAGGAGAAAATAGCAAAATGGAATAATGACAGTGTTGTGTATCTTCTTTATATATATATATGCATATTATTTTCAAATGCTCACACTAAATCACAATATAATTTTGTATGATATATATATTTGTTTCGTATAATATTGTCTTTTATTGAAGAGTGACGGTGTTAGTGCACTCACAAAAGCATCCCCAAATAAGGGAATTTTCTATATTTTAGGGAGAAAAAAAAAAATTAAAGAATGTTTATTTTTTCAAGCTGTCCATCAACTTCTTTATATGGTATCTTTAATTATTTTAGGGAAATTACTAATATGATCCCTCAAAACTTAAAGACGAAGCTCTCCCTAAATTTTTTTATTATTAAAAAGAGGTTTTCTCTCCTGCTATTCATTAAATAAAAAATTTTGAAAAAGAAAATAATAAAAAAATTAGATATTATTAATATTTAAGTACAATAATAAATGATTTAAAGTAACTGTTCTAAAGTCATTTAAATACGAAAATTACAAAGTAAAAACAAAATTTGATATATATATTTATATTTGTTACCATATGATCATTTATTGTATCACATTTTCACAGGATTCCATCAAATTGTTTGTATTTTCATAACATCATCATCAGGGAGGAGGAGCCCAGTCATCACAAAATAATCTCGAAAATATATTTGGTTTCCTTATTGCAGCACATAAAATAATGGTTCATTAGAGTAATAGACGATGTTGTTATCTCACATAATCAAATCTTAGTTTTAAAAATTTTTCTTGTCCTTATATCACATTTTTTTTTTGAACTTATTCGTTCTATTTTTTTTATACCTCAGAGTACATCCATTACGTTCATTATTATTTTTATTTTTGATTTTTTTGTTATTATTATATAGGGCTCGTTTGGCACGGTAAAAAGCAACGAAAACCGGTGAAAATATGGTTTAAAAATTTTTTTGGGTGCGCAGCCATCCAACCACGTTTTTCAAAGATAAATAGTAAAACTTTTTGACTTTTGTGTTAATTTTTTGGAGAGAGAAACCATCAGAACTGTTTTTTTTATTCACTCGGAACGGTTTTGGTTAAAATTTTTTGACTTTTGCATCAGCCCGTTTGGATGGAATAGAGTAGTGGAGAAACCGTTGGAACGGTTTGGTATTTTCAGTCGACATGGTATATAAAAAATAAGCAAAGTGGGTGTCATTTGATAATTTAGGAGTTTGTGTTAACATCCTTAAAAAATTTTTACCCATTCGATTAATGGAATTCTAGTCATATTATTTTTTTAAAGATATTTCACTTTTTTTTTGAATTTAAGAGGAAAAAAAATGTAAAAGTATAATAGAAAATTTTAAAATTTTTCAACAAATTTTTTTACATCAAACGGACCATATTGGTTTTATCTAATGATTATTAATTTGTGCCTTTTTAAAGTTATTAAAAAGTTATTTGATCTTTAATTCCAGTGTCTAAAGATTAATTGTACATGAGTTGACTTGACAGATGAGTAAGGTGGTGTTTGATGCACAAAAAATCACCGAAAAACTATAAAAAAATTTTAAAAGTAATTTACTTTTTCAACCTGTTTGACCAACGCTAACAAATCAAAAGTTACAAAAAATTTATATTTTTTTTCAATTAAATTTTATTATATATCACTTTTATATCAAATCTTTATACTTTTGTTATACTTTTTTGTTATTTTTTTGTCGAAACACTCTCTTTATCTTATTATACGTATTATGAACCCTATATTTTATATTATTTTATCTCATTTTTTACTGCACGGCCTCAGTTTTAAAGTTTTGATGGCCAGATGTACTACTCTGGCAAGTACGGATGATGATGATTTGATCAAACGGTTGAGGGAATTTCTGCAATTAAACAAATTGAACTCGGAACTCCCTGTGACTTTCATACAATTACTCAAGATGAGTCTTTCTTTTTTTTTTTTTTTCCTTTTTCACTGTAATTCGGGCACACAAGAACAAGCAAACGTGATGATGACGAAATGGGTGATGGAATGGTTGAGTAAGAGTGCAATCAGGGAGTGGATTGTGTAGGAAAATGGGAAGAAAACTTTTGGATGCTTAGATATAGCTTTGTCTCTGGGTCACCCGTCATTCACTATCACCCCCTCTCTTGTGTGGGAGCGAGCTAGCTAGCTGATAGCACCCGAACAGGGGAGAGCGTGTAGTTCATCTGTACCTTTCACAAACCAGTGGGTGGGCCACGGAAGCAAAAGTTAAATACAAATCTCTCTCTCTATATATATAAATATATTTATATATATTGGAGGAGGAAGAAAGGTGGAAACATTGCAAAAAAGTTTTGGTGGGTATATAAAGGTGGGTGTGGGGCTTTTGAGTCTTTAGGTATCATAGGAGGAGAGAGAGAGCTTAATTATAATTTGAGGGTTGGTGGTGGTGGGTGGTGATGGGAAGACAACCTTGCTGTGACAAACTTGGGGTGAAGAAGGGTCCATGGACGGCCGAGGAGGACAAGAAACTCATCAACTTCATTCTCACTAATGGCCACTGTTGCTGGAGAGCTGTCCCTAAGCTTGCCGGCCTTCGTCGCTGTGGAAAGAGCTGCAGGCTTCGTTGGACTAACTATCTTCGCCCCGACTTAAAGAGAGGTCTCCTAACTGAAGCTGAGGAGCAACTGGTTATCGATCTCCACGCTCGTCTTGGCAACAGGTTACTCTCTCTCTCTCTCTCTCTCTCTATATATATATATATATATCTCTCTCTCTCTCTCTGTGCAAGAGATTATTTTCTTCACAGATCATCCTGCATTCTGTTAAGTGCATCTCATGCATTAAAACAGTGGAAAAGGCTATTCATTTCACCATAATTATATTTACTAAAAAAATGGAACAAAAATGATATCGCCGTAATCTTATTATAATAACAATGCATCGCAGTAATTATGTAACGTTTTTTTATCATAAAATTTAAAAAAAAAATTACTATGTAGCATTACTCAAACAATTTCTTATATAAAATTTTTAGTGAACAAAACATTTTACTTTTTTATCATAATTTTGAATCAGAATCATGTCTCGCCGGGAACAAGCATTTTAGTTTTTATTTTTATTTTTATGTTTTTACTCACATCATTTCTGTGTTTTTTTTATATATAACAAAAAGATAATATACAGTGCCTTAGGTTTTTAGTAATTCTGTTGAAAATATTACGTGCCAAAACTTAGAAAGAGAGAGAGAGTAGCATGTCTAAAAGTTAGGAAACTCAGTGAAATTATATGCTTGTCTTTGTTTTCCCAGATGTCATATTAACAAAATATTTGCAATAAACAATAAGCAATGGCTTGCTCGATAAGGTTTTTGTGGAATGATTAAGGAGGTAAGGTAATGAGTGATTAAATTACAATTATCATCTTTTGTTTGCCTTAACCCGAATTTTCATTCATTGGTTCCTACAATTCATTATGATTAGATCTTGTTGGGGGGTTATTCTCAAACTATATATATATATATATATGCATATCATATCCTTCAAATAATTTAGTACAGCAACTTCTTGGCTTAAGATAAGATTCGAGCGTTCAAATTTTTTTGAAACCGATTATAATACGAGTAATTCTGTATTAAAAAAAAATATTATGATGACGTGACTTTTTTTTTTTTTTTTTTGTACATCAGTTACTTTAAATGAAAACTTAGTAAGTATGTTTCATACAAAATTATACCTAACACATTATTCTGACATATATTTTTTTTTAAATTTATATATTTTTAGTTTGTGTTTTGAAAAAAGAAAAAAAAAAGTTACTAAAATCTAAAATCTTGTAGTAATGGGTTTTGTCTTCGTTGTTTTCTTTATGATCAGGTGGTCTAAGATTGCCTCAAGATTACCAGGGAGGACTGATAACGAGATCAAGAATCACTGGAACACCCACATCAAGAAAAAGCTTCTCAAGCTAGGAATTGATCCTGTAACTCATGAGCCCCTCAACAAAGAGACAAAGGCAACAAATGAAGCAATATCATCTCCTGCAGATCATTCCTCGGAATATAACAACAACAACAACAACAATGATGTTGAATTACCCGATAACACCCTAATTCCCAGTTCGGAGGAGAACTCATCGTCGTTCTCACCAACAACAGACAACAGCTCGAGTCACCAAGAATCCAATCTCCTTCTCAACATCTGCGAAAATGACCCGATATTGATGAGCAGTAGTTGCCTGTGGGGGGATGAAACTCCTCTACTTGTTGATGATTCGTCAAGGGATTTCCAAGCTACCGGGCAAAACTTCAGTAACTGCTATGATTTTCCATTTTGGGATGATCAAAATTGTGGTTGGTTGTTGGATTGCCAGGACTTTGGTGTTCATGATTTTGGGTTCGATTGCTTTAATGATTTTGGAGACATGAACACGTTGGACACGTTGGAGATGGGTACTAAGTAATGATATCAAAGATATATAAAAAAAAATTTAGAGGGGGAAAAAAAAAAAGCATTAAGCTTTTCTACAAGTGCGCATGCTACAAAGTATCATGTCTCTCTGGCTCAAATTACTTAGATTTTGTCGAATATTCTTGAGAGGTCAAAATGAGAAGTTGCTTCTTGTTGAGGTTTCTCACCAACCAAATGGAAGTATATTACCAAACCTAAATCGACTGAAGGTATCTGTTTGTACTTAGTACGTATTTATGTATAAAAGGTAAGAGTCATAGTGGAGTTACCTACTTATATAGCAGAATCTTAGAAAGGGGCCTTGTGAATGTACATGGAGCCTTTTGTACATGTGTTTATGTCCAAATCAATAAAGAAAAATATTTATTTTATTTAGTTTTGCAAATTTCATGTGTTTTGTGTGTGTGTGTGTGTGTATTTCAACTTTTGCAACTAATTACCCCCCAAAAAAAATTTATTTTTTTTGCAACCAGTTACAACAAGAAATAAAACATAGAAAATTAACTTGAAGTTTTTCACTCTTAAGAGAGTTAAACGTCAACTTTTTAAGGTGAGGAATAAAATGAATTAAGAGAACAATAGATTAATATTTATATTCATAACATTTATTTAATTTTTTTTTTTAATTTTCATACCAAATACGTTCCAAAAATTTTAAAAAGATTAATTGATTAACCAAAGTTACAGGAATAGAATGACTAGCTCACTCTTAAAGTGAAAGATATATTGGAGCGCAAAAAAAATTAGTATAAATTGGTAAACCTAACAGTTGTAATTTCGTAATTTAAAATTGTGTGAAAATTTATAGAAATTTTAAAGAATTGTGTAACTCTAAAATTAAAAATGAACTCCTACAGCTGTTTTGATATATAATTGCCACTAGATTACACTTGTCCAATATAGATATATAATTGCCACTAGATTAAACTACGTAAAAGGTCCATGAAAAAATTCTGAAAGTATCATGGAGGAAATCAGGAAAAAGATTTATATTCTGTTTCATTACAAATAAAATTTAGTACCATTTTCCCCTTGTATGAGCAGCAAGATATCAATCCGTGAATGTTGACAACCTTGCTGGTGTTCTACCTGTTAAACAAATACAAGTTTCTTTTTTTTTTTTTTTTTTTTTTTGCTCTTAGAAAACATTTATTAAGAAAAATTAGGTATTACCTTAAGCATTATTATCTATAAAGACTATAATTGCAGCTACATATTTAACTCATACTTTAAGTACAAAAGTTGCAGTCTTGAATTATCAGTCAAGTATGGATATCCTCATTCTGTGGCACTATTCTTGGAAGCTTTATGTCATTGCGGGGTTGACGAAGGTATCCATAATATATATGCAGACACATACACACATATATAATTATCAAAAGCCCAAAGTATAAATATTCCAAGAATTAATCATATCATCATCCCATGGGCTGCTAGCTACTCTTAGCTTTTTAATTATAAATTAACAAGATTACACAATGAAAATGAACAGATATTCTAATATCAATTGTATGAATCTTCAATTAATACTTAAGATATAAATTATAACTTGCCACCATGTCATTTCCATCGATCAGGAAGTCATGGGAAAAAATGTACTCAAATAGGGTTTTGCTACTCACCCCCGCCCCCCCCCCAAAAAAAAAAATTAAGAAAAAAAATAAAAAGAGGGTTTTTGTCACTAAACAAATTGCACTTTTCAATCAGGTTATCTCTTAACCTAATATGCCATTAACGCCACTTCTAATTAGTGGTCCTAGCTAATTACAAGATTAGCACAATTACCCATTCCATTTTAGAAGCTAAGTTATATATAAGGTGTATTTGGAGTGACAAAAAATAAAATAAAATGAGATAATTTATAGATTCGTAAGATATGTACGTGAAATAAAAAGTAAATAATTTTTAAAGTTTTTTAAAAATTTTTAATAATTTTTAACAAACCAAACGTGTATATATATATATATATATATGCATTTAGAATTTAACAAATGTCTTCCATATTAAATAAATTTAAAATGAGTTAAAAAACGGAAATGACAAAAGTACCCATTATCAGTAGGTATCCGTCCACTTTATGGTAGAAGTAAATGGGTACGGAGAATTTACAGAGATTTTAGTCTCTGTTTGAACAATTCGGGATTTTCAATCAATAGATTTGAAATTAAATTATATTAAAATAAAAGTGAGAGAATTAATTTACATAATATATATAAAAATTTATTAACAATTACTACAAAAGTAGGAATGTAACTATTTTCTAAAATAGTAAAACTATTATTATGAATTATTTCAAAATAATTATTTTTTGTGATGATTTCAATTCCGTTATAATTTATCAACTAATCTATCGTTATATTCCGACTTAAACTAACAAAATTCTATGCTATCAATTCTCTATATATAAATAATTATAGTGCCAAATTCGCTTGATTTTAATTTCATAAAAACTGACATAAACTTAATTGATTCCATAACATGTAACATTATTTGATTTAAAATCATATAATAATATTATAATGTAATAAATAGTTTTTATTTTAAACAGGAGCAGTGTCATCCTGATAGACAAAAACTCAATCCAGTTGTTTAGTTACATTTATGTATATATTATCATTGATCTTGGAGTGAATTACCGAAGAATGCAAAAAATTGTAATTAAACAATGGTAATTAAAGTGAACAGCGCCCTTAATGTGCAGAAGGTGAGAACTTTGAAACTAATTAACAATATGTACACTTGACATGACATGTCGTGTCATTTGAGTTATAAATGACTCCCATTTACATGAGAGAGAGAGAGAGTAGGGAAGGATGGATGGTCCATGCCTCCATTGAATAAAAGGGGGAGGCTGTTACTTGTCTAGGTGATATTAAAATAAAAGGCATGATTTAGATGTATTTATTTATTTTTAATTTAAAAATATAAATATATCTTAATCATTAAAATTTTAATCTAATAGCACACCATCATCAATTGGGAGCTGAACTTCGAAATTCCTCATAGAATTCGAGAGGCTCTGAAGAAGTGTCATGATGAAAGAGAAGAGCTTGTGACAAATAAGGGAGTGAGGGAGGGAGACCTTACACCAACATCCCATTTGCTGATGGTGGCCGCATTTGAATCTCATACACAAAAAGATGAGTAATTGAGTGCTGAACTTGTGGTTTTGAATTCAATTGGACCATGTATGTTCCATTGATATATAATGACAGCTCAGTTGTTACATCAATTTTTAATCATTATTCACAACCCCATCTCAACCTATTTTTCTAAATCACCAAAGATTTTTTTTTTTTTTTTTTTTTGAACCTCCCCCTCTCTTTGCGGGGAGCTAAGGCTGGCCGAGAGACACGTGTCCATCCAAAAAAAATTATATTATTTTTCTTTTTATATTGTCTTATGTGCTTCTAATTGTACTCACTCAAAAAAAGAAAAAAAAAAGAAAAAAAGAAAAAAAAAGGGACTCAATACTAATGGTGAAAAGAAAAACAATTTAGTCCAATATTAATTGTGCCTATCTAATGAAAAAAAATAAATTTTAGTCTAATAATATCAATACAATTATACCTAATCTACCTAACAAAACTATAAAATATTTGAGATCCGTTTGACGCGGTGGAAAATAACAAAAAATGTGATTTGGAAAATCTTTTGTTGTTTGGTGCATAACTATTAAACCAGGTTTTTCAGGTATAAATAGTGAAAATTTTTTTATTTTTATATTAATTTTTTGAAGAGAAAAACCATCCTAGAGATTTTTTTGGTCCGATTAGAATAATTTTATGTTAAAATTTATTAAAAGTAGTTAAAATTTTTTTAGAATTTATAGAAAAGTTATTGGAGTTTGTAGAATGTTACTGGGATTTGTAAAAAATTTATTAGAGTTTGTAAAAATTTGTTGGGATATATAGAGATATATATATATATATATATTTATAGAAATTTTACGAATACCAAAATTACAAAATATGTTAGAGGATTTTAGATATTTTCAGTATTTTTTATAACTTTTTTTATGCCAAACGGGTCCTTACTCACACTTTGACATTTTTTTTCTCTCCCCTTCTCCTTTCCTAATCTCAAACTCCTTCTTTGATAACCCATCAATTATTTTGTTTCATATAATTATTATCCATCCTAACAAAATTTCGTGACTCCACCCACCGCCTCTTTGCTACATACATGAACGTACCATTAATTCGTAGAGGGACAGGCAGTGTGTCTTTCGGAGGGTAGCTATAGGAAAAGGTTGTATACCAACCCCTACCAACTCCAAACACCATCATTAACTTATACAAATAAAATAATGTTTCACACAGAGTCCTGTATAGGTGTACCAAATATTGAATACTGCACAGAAATATCTATATAATAAAACATATCCCATTTCAAAAATATCTCTCTTACAAACTATATCCGACGGTTGAGATTTAATTTTCCTTTTCAATCAACGGTTCATATTTTTACACATCAAACACTCCTTCACAAACTTCCGCCTAATCAATTCATAAACGTGTCATCCGAGGAGAAGGGGAGAACCGACTGGGAGGAGAGAGAGAGAGAGAAATGAAAAGAGGGATGGGCGGTTGGGAAGAGAGAGAGAGGAAAGAGAGAGAAAAAAGGGCACGTGAGTTAGGTTGCGGCTAAGAGAAAAGAGAGAGAGAGGAAAGAGAAAAAGAGGGAGGCGGGCGGCTGGGGGAAGAGAGAGAGAGGAAAGAGAGAAAAAAGGACGCTGGCGGCTGAGGGAAGAGAGAGAGAGAGAGAGGGAAGAGAGAGAGAGGAAAGAGAAAAAAAGGGACTGGGGGAAGAGAGAGAGGAAAGAGAGAAAAAAAAGAGAGGCGAGCAGCCGGGGGAAGAGAGAGAGAGAGAGAGAGAGAGAGAGGAAAGAGAAAAAAAGGAAGGTGGGTTGGGTGGTTTCGGCTGGGGGAAGAGAGAGAGAGAGAGGAAAGAGAGAAAATGGAGGTGGGTTGGGTTGTTTCAGCTGAGGGAAGAGAGAGGGGAAAGAGAGAGAGAAAAAAGAGAGTGGGTTGGATTGCTTCTACAGAGAGAGAGAGAGAGAGGAGGTGCTTTTAAAATTCAAATGGTGTATTTGGTTAGAAAAAAATGGATAGAAATGATAATAAAAATATAAAAATTTTGAAAAAAAGTACAAAAAAATTGAGGATAATCCCTTACTTTTTGAATATCTAAAAAAAATACGTACTAAATAATAGATGGATGCCTAATAGATAAAGTTAAATAAATTTTTTTATTACATGTTTAGATTTTATTAAAATTAAACATTTAAATTTTTTTATATTTATGTTTCTAAATTTTTTTAAACTAGCAACAGAAAAATATTTGTTCAACCTCTTTATATTTTTTTAAATGCAAACTTAAACAGAAAAACGTAATAAAAAAATATTTTCACTTTATTTTTTTTGTTACAAACATTTTTTCAATTTTAACATTTTGTCTATTTTTATTGAATCATGTTAAAGTAAATTATTTTAATTATCTAAATTAATATGTATC
>QLOD02000002.1:8034547-8051793 GCA_003260245.2 Sideroxylon spinosum
AGAGAGAGAGAGAGAGAGAGAGAGACCTCGGAGTGGTCATCCGGATAACAAGCTTTTCGTATTCATCTAAATAAGCAGGCCACTCCATATACTCCATATGTGTTTCGTCGTCTTCTTCTTCTTCTTCTTCTTCCTGTGTTAACTGTTGGTTTTTCTTTTCTTTTTTCTTTTTCTTTCCAAACAATCAAAGCAGATCAACCTTTATATAGACTCTCAGTCATCAAATTCAGCTTCCGTACCTACCCCGGACAATTGCTCTGAGCGAGAGACGAGTTGTACAAAGAAGAACCAGCGGAGAACACAACTAAACGAGAAATGCCGGTTAACGAGTTTAGCCTCTAAAAGTTACCACTGCATCGACCAAATCGCTTTTAACAATCAATCCTCTCCAAACCTCCCCACTCCTCTCTCTCTCTCTCTCTAGAAATATCACAAAATTGATATTTTCTCTCTCTAAAAGTTCTCTCCGCGCTCTGATAAATAACTCAAAGCACACCTTGTTCTTTGCCCCCTTCTTTATCTGCTGGTCCTATTTATATATATATTTTTTAAAATATTTTTAATTAGTTAAATAAGTATGTATTTTCGTAGCCACGACCATACGCAAAGGACGCGAAGTCACCCTGCTTGACTCCTGCTGCCCGAAGGACTGCCCGTACTGACCAGAATCGCTCTTGCTGGCCAGGCCAGGTAACCCTTTGACACGCGTCGTTTGGTTTTCCAATTGGGAGCTGTTGATCCAGCTCGGATGCCACGTAGATACAGAGAATTGTACTCAGCGTGAGTTGTACTCCGACGCTGGAAGTGGAGATTCTTAGAGAGAGCCTAGGGAGGTTTTTTGAGATTAAAATATTCTTCCTCCACGGGAGGGAGGATGTCCACCTTGGCAGAACCGGTCCGAGATTTTTCATTCCTGTTAACGTTGAGATGAGCATGGTATCGGCTCAGTTGGCTTATAGTATCCTTCTGCCTGCTCATGATTTGAGTTCAAGTTCTTAGAATCCCATTCCTCCATCTCCATATATTGTATGTTAAGACAGATAAAGATGGCTTGGGCCGGTTTAAAGAAAAGTAATTTTTAGTATTTTTTCATATTGTAACGGTTAAAATTGTATAAAATTATATAAATTTATAAAACTCAATCTCTCTTATTTTGTGTAATGAATAAAAAACTTGAATTTTATAATCTCGTAATTCGTGTTTACAGATATTGATAGAATTTTGTAGTAATTTGTTTTACACCAAACGGTGTAATTTTTTTTTTTAGGGTATGCTCAGAGTTCTATAAAAAAAAATAAATCTTTATAAATTTTTATAAAATTTAATTTTTTACTCACTGCATAAGTTATGACACTATAACTCATAAATTTATATTAATTTTTATAATTTCAATCACCCTCTCAATAAAAGATTAATTTTTTTTTTTAAAAGAATTGATACGTTACTAAAGATAAAATTATAACCCCACACATTCAAGTTAGAAAAATTTTTAAATAATTTATCAAACAAAATTAAATTAAAAAATATTGAAACAGTGGCAAAAGTTAAATTACTTAACTAGGTCGTGGTTATTAAAAAAATCTTTTGGCCTAAGACTTAGATAGGATAACTTCTTATTTTCTTTTTTGATAAATTATTTATTTATTAACTCACCTGAATACATGAAACTTGGATGCTTTACACTTCATACAAATAATTAAATTCTACCCCTATTTATATTCATTTACTTTCTTAACGGGCGGTGAAATTTGATTTGATCTAACGCTGGAAATTATTATCTATAATCATCTATCAAAATATTTAAGACTAGCGAATAATCCGTGTCTACAGCACTCATCAACAAAAATTAAATATGCATATATTTTTATACCCTCTTTTCTTCTGTTTCCAAGCAACGTAATACTGAGAAATAAAATTTTTATTTTTATCAATGTAACTATTCAAATATTATCATTAAGTTTAACTTAATAGTCCATAAGAATGTGACATGCTCCAAAGACTGTGTGAGAGTTTGAGAAAAAATTTTGGATTATAAAATATCTCAACCATTCATTGAATGCTAAAAGTCAATCTTAGTTTTCAAATTTTTATTTGAGGGAGGGGTATTTTCAAAAACAGTCCTGTTTTATTATATAAATATAGTCAATCTTATCAATATAAATTTAAAATTAGAATTTAGAAAAAAAAGTCCCGCCACACAGACTAATTTTACTCATATATTTGTAAAAATAAAAAAACATAGAATGATGAATATAAAATTTTAATTGGTTTTATGAAAATTACTCAAATAAAATAATAATAATAATAATAATAATTATTAGTATTATTATGTGCTTTATAAAAAAAACTAGTGAATAACCCATGTCTACGGCATTCCTCAACTAAAATTAAATATGTAAACATTTCTGTACCCTCTCTCCCTTTCTACTTGTGCAACGTAATATCGAGAAACAAAAATTTTATCTTTCTTAATCCACTTTTCAGATATCATCTTTTAATGGTTTATATGAATGTTAAGTGACCTAAAGGCTGGGCAAGAGTTTGAAGGGAAGTTTTGATTTATAAAAGAACTGAGCTATTCGATAAAAAAAAAAACTCAATCTCAGCTCTTAGATTTTAGTTTGTAAGAGAAACATTTTTTCAAATATATTATTATATAAATATAGTCAACCTTATCAGCTTAAAATTTAAAATTGAATTTACAAAAAAAAAATTACTTTTATCAAGACTAATTTTTTCAAATATTTATAAAAATATAAAAATAGAATGATGAATATAATTTTTTAAATAGTTTTACAAAATAACTCAAATAAAAAATGTTATTGTTATTAATCATACATGCTTTATAAAATAAAACAATTATAGTCAATATGAATAATTAAAATTTAAAAAAATGACCACTCCCGAGCCTAATTAATATTTTTTTTTTACTTTTAAATTTTATAAATACTAAAGTTGTTATAAAAAAATAACCTAACCATTATTTAAATTTTTTTATTCGTGTTTCTTAATTCAATTTCATTTTTATTTGTATTTTTAATTTGATTATTAATATTATTAATATATATAATGTAACAATTATATTAAATTTTTAAGCAAGTGTGTATCCTTTTTTGGAACCCATGAGTAAGTGAATTCTTTTTTGAAACCTAAGAAAGTGAGTCTCTTTTCAAAACCTATATAAGTTTTTTACATTAATTAAAATCATACAATTTTAGCACTTTTATCGGTAAAAAAAAAATTTGAAGTTGTAGTGTTTTGACGATGTGAAACAGAGAAACAAAAGTTTTGGAGAAAAATTTTAGTTTGTAAAAAGTCTCAGTTATTCGTTGAAAAATAAAACACAATCTTAGCCATTAGCTCTTAGTTTGTGGGATGCACATTTTTAAAACCCGTTCTGTTTTATTATATAAATAAAACAAATATCATCAATATGATTAATTTAAATTTAAAATTATAACTTAAAAAAATAACTATTCTTGAGCGTAACTAATATTTGATATTTTTTTCTACTTTTAAAATTTAAAAATAGTAAGAGTTGTTGTTATAAATAATTATTTAAAGTTTTTTTATTTGTGTTCTTTAATTCAATTTTTTTTATTTTTATTTTTAATTTAATACTAATATAGTTGAAATATATAAATTTAACAACTATATTAAAATTTTAAGCAAATAGGTCCCGTTTTAGAACCCACGGAGAAGTGAATTTCATTTTGGAACTTAAGAAAGTGTGGCCTCTTTTAGAACTCATGAGTTTTTTATATTTATTAAAATCAGATATCGCAATTTTAGTACTTTTATAAGTAAAAGAAAATGTAAAATTTTAGTATTTTGGAGATGTGGGGATATTGAAATAAAAGTTTTAAAGGAAAGTTTTGGTTTGTAAAAGATCTCAGCCATTGGTTAAAAAACAAAACTCAATTTCATCCGTTGAATCTTAGTTTGTGGGAGAGTTATTTTCAAAAATTGTTCTGTTTTATTATGTAAATATTTATGACATGCGTAGAAAATTCTACAATTCTGTAAAATATTCGATACACTTCCTATAAACTCAAATTCTAGAATATTCTATTTTATAATGTTTACAATACTCTAGAACATTTGACACACTTCTTATAAATTCTTCTAATTTCTAAAATACTATAGAGAAACATAAGGTATTTTAATAACTTTTAAAAAATTTTAAAACCCTCTTGAATACTCCCGATTATTTTAGGACACTTCAGAATACCATAGCAAAATTTCGATTCGAAAAGTCATAGGTAATTGACAAAAAAGAATGAAACATGTCATTTCATTTGACAGCAAAGGTGTAAAGAGCCAGTAATTATTTATAATTATTTAACACAAAAAAGCAAAAAATAAAAGTAGAATAAAGTGGAATATAAAAATTCACGTAACAAGAAAAAGTCTAGTTGGTTTGAGAAGCAGATATTATTATTTTTTATTATTCATATTTTCTATCAAGTATACTTTTAAGAAAATATTCTCTAAATAAACATATATATATTTTTTACTTTTTTGCAAAAAAACACATGAAATGGCCAAATTAATTGCATGCTTTGATTGTTTTTTAAAGAACAAGAGAGAGAGAGAGAGAGAGAGAGAGAGAGAGATTAAAGGAAAAGTAAAAATAAAAAAATAGGATTTCTTGATTTATATTTATTTATTTTTTATTCTTCTCAAATCTAAAAATCAGACATGAAAATTAGAAGAAAATTTTTAACTTTTTTCAACAAAAATAATTTTTATTTGCAAAAAATTGCTCATAATTTTGGCTCCATTTATTTCAAAATAATTTTTTTAAAAATAAATTTTTTATTTTTCTAAAAATTATTTTTTAAAGTTATTTACGCGGTAATAAACGGCGAGTTTATAAAAAGAAAATATTATTAAAAATAAAATTTATCTTTGAATAATTATAGTAATTTTTCGTTAAAAAAAGATATATTGTGGGAAGATATAAATAGCATTTAAGCAAATAATTTGTAATTAAATGACATTTAGAGAAGATAGTGAATGTAAAAGTAATGATTGGTTAAAAAAGACATTTTAGAAATTATAAAATATACAAAATTAAATTTATTTAATTAAGGGGTAGTTACTAAAAAATTCTTTGTATTTCTATAAAATGAATTAGTAATTGTGATAAGTTGAGGGATACTGAGGAAAAAAAAGTGGAAAGTTTTACTAAATTAAGGTTTCATTACATTTGAAATTTCACCAGATTCCTCTAATAGTTCATCTATATAATAGTATACATGATCAAATTTGATATGTTTTCAAATTAATTCAATTCTATTTAAATTTCAAACATGAGAACTTTAATTCTAGAATTTAAATATGTGTCTTATACATAAAATTTCATTTACCAAATTAATTCAACTCAATTTCTTATTTTAAAGTCAAATCAATTCTAAGAGTGAAAGATTTCTAAATAGAATACACATTTTAAAAAATATTATATATTTAATTAATAATAATCAAAATATTATATGAATAAATCAAAAAATATATATAGTAAGAAATAAATCCATTAACTTGTTGGATTATTATTATTAATAAAGTTGTGACATTTGAAACTTTTTATTGGCAAACATCAACCATTTTGTAAATTGTGCTAATGAATTGATGATGTGTATTAGATCATTATAAACATTGAAATTTTCTTAAAGAATTATAATTGGTAGCAAATTTGAGGATTGGAACAAATGAATTCTCAAATTAATTCAGAAGTCATATTAAATTCATGAATTAGTGTGCAACGCACTACCACACTTAAAAAGATTAGGTTGCTGACAGTTATTATTTGCCGGTTTTCTAAACAGATTAAACATATTAATCCATAGAAGTGAGGCTTTGAGTGTAATTCACTTTGTTAAAAATCATTAATTACAAAATAATCCAAAATGAAGTTCAAACAATCCACATTGCAATGAATAAGAAGTTTAGGAAATTAATCACTACAATTAAAAAATACTAGATGCTGGTGCACAGGCTATGCATGTGAATATATTTTTTTTTTGTCTTAATAATCAATAAAATTATAAACAAATAGCAAAAGCGTCTAAAATAGTAAATAATAAGTAGCTAAGTTTATTTAATTAAATAATACATAATTAAAAAGGGGCATTAAAAGAAAATAAAAAAGTTACAAATTAATTGATAGTTAAAAAGTTTTACCAAAAACTGATTCATAAAGAAAAATAGAAGGTTTCACCAAACCTTAGTGCTTGCCCTATTATAGTATAGATATAGATAAATGAGACAGGAAGTGAAATTAGAAATACAGAGTAAAAATATAAAATACAATTTACCTTAAAATATTATGAACTCTTCTAAATTAATTTATATATTTTTTCACTATAATTAATGGTCATTTTTAGAAACAAAGCTAAAAAGAATGAAAATTTTCAAAATACTACACTAAATATTTGTTAAGAAGGGAAAAAATAATTTTTTATTTGGATAACAATTATAAATACAATAATAATTAATAAAAACTCGCTTGGTAAAATTTTTGTTTACTATTTTTAAGTTATGTGTGGGATGAGGTAGCAAAGTGTATTAGAAATGTCGTGAAAGAAATCTTAAGAGAATCTAAAGAGGGTGCTCCGGCATAGAAAGAGGCATGGTGGTGGAGCGAGACTATCCAAGATAAGATAAGAGTTAAAAGAGAGCGTTTTAAATTTTGACAAAAAGATCGAAATAAAGCAAACTTGCTGAGGTATAAAGAAGCAAAAAGAAAAACCAAAAAAACAGTTAATGATGCCAAGGCAAAGGTACATGAGGAGGTATATAGGTGACTCGACACTAAGAAAAGAGAAAGAGAGATATTCAAGCTTACTAAAGTTAGAGATTGACGGACAAAAAACTTAAACCAAGTTAAATATTTTAAGGATGAGGATGAAAAGGTGTTAGTAAAGGAAGCGAAGATAAAGGAGCGTTGGAAGAGCTACTTCTATAAGTTATTTAATGAAAACAGTTGTAGTGACATACAATTACGGCCATTTACCACTTCTAGAGAAGAATTGAATCATATGTTTTATAGGAGAATCATTAAGGTGGAAGTAAAATAAGTACTGAAAAGGATGAAGAATCGGAAAACAGTTGGGCCAAAAGGTATCCATATTAAGATTTGGAGGTGCTTGAGGAAGGATGGCATAAGTTGGTTGATAAAACTTTTTAATGTAGTGCTAAATAGAAAGAAGATGCCTGATGCATGGAGGAAAAGTATCTTTATACCCATATACAAGAACCAAGGAGATATCCAGAACCGTGCGAACTATCGCGGGATTAAATTGATGATCCATACGATGAAATTAATGGAGAGAGTTATTGAGAAAAAAATAAGAATGACAACAAACGTTTTAGAGAATCAATTTGGTTTCATACCTAGGAGATCAACCATAGAGGTTATTTTTCTCCTGAGGAGGTTAACAGAACAATATATAGAAAGTAAAAAAGATTTACACATGGTGTTTATTGATTTGGAGAAGGCCTATGATCGGGTTCTTAGGGAGATTCTATGGAGAGTATTAGAAAAGAAAGGAGTGTGTGTCGTATATATTGAGGCGATAAATGACATTTAAGCCGTGATATTTATACGGACGACTTGGGGAGAGACTAAAGAATTTCCCATCACGATTGGTCTACACCAAGGCTCAACGTTAAGCCCGTACTTGTTTGCCCTAGTTATGGATGAGATTACAAGACATATTAAGGATGAGGTACCGTGGTGTATGCTATTTACAAATAACATTATTTTAGTGGATGAGACGAGAGAAGAAGTGAATGCGTCGATGCAAAACCGAATATATGGAATGCAAGTTTAGCCAAATTACGACAACTGATGGTGTACAAATAAGTTTGGGCACACAAAAGATAGGAAAGAAAGAAAAATTTAGGTACCTTGGTTCTATGGTGTAACATGATGAAGAGATTGATATTGATGTAAGTTGTAGGATTCAAGCTAGGTGGACAAAATGAAAGAGTGCTTCGGGGGTCCTGTGTGATTGGAAGTTTCCCTTAAGGTGAAAGAAATGTATCATAAGGTGGCGGTAAGACCAGCGTTGTTATATGGATCAGAGTATTGGACAATAAAGTATTATCATGTTCAGAAGATGACAGTTACGAAGATGAGAATGCTAAGATGGATGTGCGGGATCACAAAGAGAGATAAGATTAGGAACGAGCAGATTAGGGGTAAAGCAAGAATAATACTGATTGAAACTAAAATGAGAGAAAATCGTTTAAAATGGTTCAGCCATGTTAGAAGACATCCAATGGAATCACCGGTTAAAAAATGTGAAGCATAGAGATTATTAGGAGTAGGAGAGGAAAAGAGAGACCTAAGAGAAATTGGAAAGAAACTATTAAACATGATCTTATCTCCATAGATTTAATGAAGGACATGATCCTAAATAGATTTGATTAGCGTCGTCAAATCCATATAGCCAATCCCACCTAGTGGGAAACGGTTTGGTATGATTCCGTTTACTGTTTTTAAGTTATGTCCACGATGTTTTGAAAACTAACAATAAAACACATTTGATAGACTAATTTTTAATTTTTTTTTTTACTACCATAGCCCTAAAATGTGAATAAGAAAAAGTCATATTTCACGTTCGTTTTTTTCTTTCGTCAACACTCTATTAATTTAGGCTATAAAGAGAATATTTTTTAATTATTCTTTACTACTTCTTAAAATAAAAAGGAGATTCACAAAACAAAGCAACCATCTCATGGCTGTCACTAAATTACGACAATGAACGATTTTGTCAGTCGCTCAAAAATAAAACACTTTCCTCTTTTCCATTTTTCATATCTACGCTCACTTGCTCTGAGTGATCTACTCCCCATATTCATACTCTAAAACTCTGTGTGGAACTCTATAAATAATAACAAATCTCTCATAAATTTTTATAAAACTTAAATTTTCTGTATACTATACACATTATGAGATTATAATTTTTATCAATTTATATTAACTTTTTTCACTTCAAACACTTTCTAAATCGCTTCGTTAATTTTCCTCATTTTTTCACTCCTAATGAGGTTAGTGATGCTTATGCACCAGTGATGAAGAATCCCCTCTCCTTATCTCTTTTATCATGTCTCTTTCTTTCTCTCTCTTATTCAGACAATAGATATCTTACTCTTTTTTTTTTTTTTTCGTTTAGTGTTGAATTTTGATAATTTTTGACATGGTTATAGAGTTTTCTATAGGCTATGGGTGGATTGTGAATAGAAATGAGTTAGGTTTAGGGTTTTTTATAATTAGCTTCTTTGCTTCTATCCAATGGATGATGTCCAAGCATAAAAGTTCTTCAATGATTTTAAAGACTTTGTGTAAGGTTTTTTTTTTTTTTTTTTCTTTTCTTTTCCTTTTCTTCTCATCAATGGCGATTTGATGCAAAAAATTGAAGTAGATGGAAGATTTACCCAATAAAAAAGATAAGAAATTCAATGAAAAAATTGGTAACTATTCCTACTTAACAATGCTATTTTTTGATTTGAATCAATTAATATTTTTTGATTTGATTGATTCAATGTCATTACGATGTTACTATATAATATATATCAAAGTTATTGGAATCAATTTTGTTATTTTGCGATTGTTGATATGGTGTTATTCGTGATTATAATCTCGTTGTTATTGGTTATAACTAGTGATTTCGCTTTTGGTTTCTTTTCAATTTAAAATATTGATTTTCTAGCTAGTTTTCAATTGCGCTTATTTTGCCTAATTTTATTTTTTATTTTCTTTTCCAATTTGATATTTGAAAGTTAGGAATGCAATTTTATTTTATTCCTACTTTATCTGGAAAATTGATTCTTTCATGTAATCCACTCTGAATGTGCACTTTTCAAGATTTATCTAATGGACAAAGAAATTTTGGCCTTCATGATACAAAAATAACTACTGCATCTAATTATTCTGATAAAGTTATTTGATAGCAATTGATATTATTTAAGTGCTGTATTAGTATCATTAGGTTACTTTAAAACATATCTTTTTGGGTATTGATTAACACTACAAGAAATCAAGGATGGAAAATATTTCCATGAGAATAAAATGGTAACTACCAAAAAAGAGTGACATGGAGGAGAGAAGGAAGAGCTATGAAAATATATATACTTGTGTTATTTTTTATTAACATTTTCTTAAAGTTATTTAGTGAGTAAAAAATTGATTTTAATGGATAAATTATACCTATCTCTTTTAAATATTTAGGTTTGCTTATTTTTTGAAAGGTCATTAACACTTATCTCATTCCTTTAAATAAATAGTTAAATTTTAATAGAAAATATAAAAATGAACCAAGTTAACCAAATTTTTTTACTAAAAAGACAAATATAACTCTAAATGAAACCCTAAAACCAAAAAAAAAAAAAAAAACCTCTCTAAAAAATGCTCTCGTGATTTTTGCTCTAATCCGCCACTGTCAAGCTCGTTCTGACTCATCGCTAGTCACTGAGTTTGTTGATCATTTTTTCTGCTGACACCATTGATTTTTCAACCTTTGTAGGCATTATTTATCTGCCCTTTCTAGTCATTGGAGAGCTACTTTATTGAACGAGATTCCATCATTTCCTCTTTTGGGTCTCTCTCTCTCTCCACCCCTCCTCTATATCTATATGGCCAATACTTGTCATTCCTAATTTGATTAACGACACAAGAAAGTTTTGAAAATCCTAAATTAATTTTATAAAAATCCAAAGTTTTCACAAGTTGAATCTTTTACAACCCACCTTCCCTTTTCAATCCATCCCATTACCGACTTCTCCCAATCGTCACTTCCTCCCCATTAGTTTTTTTTTTTTGGGGTCATTTTTTAATTATAATGATGTTGCTTTCAGTTATTGAACTTACCTTTACATCTTCATAACTTAATACTTGTCTCCATTAATTAAAGTTCAATCTGGGAATCATTATTTTTATGTTTTTTATATAACTATTTTTACCTAAGTTTAATTTTTTATATGGTAAGTTCTACGCATGTTATTTCCATTAATAAAAAATAATTAAAAATACAAAAATTTAAAAGTTGGCTTTGCATATATATATATATGTAGATATTTTTACATCTGAATAGCATGTTTAAGAACTATTAAACATAAAAAATATTAAATTTTAATAACAAATTATATAAAACTTAAAGAAAGGTTAAAATAAATTGACGTAAATGGTTGCAAACTAAAGCAATGACGTATATGCATATTCTTTTGGATTTGAAGGGCAAATTAGTCGCTTACAAGTCCATTAAGCCATTAAGCCGTGGTCAAGAAGATACGAACTCGGAAGTTGAATAAGCAGTGACGTGTACGTAGGGGTGTACAAAAAAAAAAAAAAAAAAAAATCAAATAACTTGAAAATCGAATTCCCTCGACACTTTAATTCGATTTGATTTAGGTTTGTATTAAAATCAATTCGATTTTAGGTTAAAAAAATAACAACTCCATATTTTTGACTCAATTCACAGACTAATAAACTAAGAAACAGAATCAAAACAGAAACTGAACCGAAAATAATCTAATCTAAACTAATCTGAAATTAACCTAAAAATATAATTATATTATATAATAATATATAAAACAATTACTGTTTTATTACAAGTAACAACTTTAATATCATATAACTTATAATCATATTGTATATATATATATATATATATATATATAAAACAGTACTATTACATCAATACTGTTATTTACTAAATTTGATAATGTGTTTAAAGTTGTATAAATTTATATAAAATTATAAAAGTTAGTATTTCGTATTTTATGTAATGAGTAAAACATTTAAATTTGACAGTTTTGTAATTCGTATTTGTAGAGTTTTGTAATATTTTGTTAACACCAAACAGCGTCAATATATTACATATAATTAATAAATAATATTATATATATATATATATTTATAATATTAATTTACTATATAAATATTTTTTATTCAAATTCTTCAAAATTAAAAATAAATAAATTAGATCAATTCAAAACGGATCTAAACTAACTCGATTTAAGTTAACTCAAAAATCAAATTGACCTAAGTAGATATTTTTAGTTCGATTTAATTTTGTTGTAAATTGAAATCGCTTAGATTTTCGATTTAATTTCTAAGGATTAAAAAAATTCGATTTGATTTTGAATTCATACGAAGCTAAACCGAATCTACTCGTACAAATTTGTATGGATATTCCTTTGAATTTGAAGGGCAAATCCGTCACTTTGAAGGTTACGGCGCACAACTACACTGACACTGCTGCGAAAAGGTCGCTGTGGAAGCACGCCTGTTTTTCCGTTAGAAACGGTGCCTGGAATTCCGCGATGTGTTGAAACACTGACACGTGTCAACGGACAATCGTCGAACGCAAAGCTGTCATTACAACCACCTGCACGGGTCCCCACATTGCCGCGCCTTGTAGCAAGATCACGTGACGCTCCGTCAGAAAACACGTTCGTTTGTCCGCCGATGTATCCGCCATCCGATGCGTACGTGGCTCCAAAGGATGATGGGTACCACATTTTTAACTTTACCGATAACCATGAGGCATCATAATTTAAAATGAAAAAAAAATTAAAAAAATAAATTACCCGAACCTCTTATTGATATAAAGCTGAATATGGGTGCAGGTGTAAAAATTTGATAAAAATTATAAATTAATAATTTATATAATGAGATAAAAATTAATTAATTTTTAAAAAATTTTAATATTTTTAACGAATACAGAACTTCAAATAAAGTAATAATAGCTCTATTTGAAGTTTCAAATATTTTTAAAAATTTTTTAAGTTTTTCTAAATCATATTTCGTTACATATCATTTTTATTACTTCAACACCAACTTTTGTTTTTGTTTTTTTAATTGTTTTTAAAAATCCAAACACCTCCAATAATCTTCTTTCAAAATCTTTACATTACATTGATCTCTTTTATGCATCCCGTGCGCAAGAACACATGACCCCTAGCCCCCTCTCCCCCCTCCTTTTTCTCTCTCTGTCACGTAGAATAACTGTTGCCACGTAGAATAACTGTCAACTCACTTGATCAATTTTATATGTTTGGAGTTATATAAAATTATATAAATTGTATAAAAGTTAATATCTTGTGATTTGTGCAGTGAGTGAAAAGGTTAAATTGTACAGTCTCGTAATTTGTGTTGTAGAGATTTATAAAATTTTATAGTAAATTATAGAGTTACAAACAGAGCTATAGATTTAAAAATAATTAAATACATTTAATTAATTAATCATATAATGCCATCGAAAGTGTGTAAAAAGACGTTATTAACCTTCCACCTCTTCCTTTGTCCCTAGCCAACATCATCCCTGGGGTATCCCAAAATCAATAGTTGCCTCTAGTGTGATGTCCAACTAACGCACTAGATGAAATGATGTTGCTCGCTAGTGACTCTGTAGGTAATGTACCACCGTAGCCTATACATTCTTAATAGCTACTTGAAAAAAGTTATCGGTCAAGCGGGATGCGGTGGGATATCTTTTGACGGTTAAGTTAGTACTCATAAGAAAAGTGTAGAAAGTTCAGAAAACGGTAAGCTGGAGTTTCGATAAGGACAAAATATCTAATATGCTTTCTTTGACTTGTCTGGTTTTTGTAGATGGAGATTGAGCTTTGGTTTAGGAAATGACAAAGCTAATATTTGTTTTTTTTTTTTTTGTAATTGTTTAATAAAAAGTTAGTTTTTTTTATATTTGAAAAAAAACTAATTTTCTAATAACTAATCTTTTAGATTTTTGTTAATTTAATATTTTTATTCTTCAATGTTTAAAAGAAATATAAAACGTAAGAAAACACATTTAATCGTTTTATAAAAACTCAAAAAATTAGTTACTAGTAGCTAAAGTTACCGGTTATTAATACCAAATAAAGCTTGAGACTCACATTGGCTGCCCCAAGTGGTTTGTTCGAGAGTGGGCCATGGAAACAAATCTAGCTGTTGTATTTTGTCATTTGAAGAGGCATTTCAATTTTTGTTGTATAGAAGAGTTAGAATAACGATTATATTTTATAGTATTTGGGGGTTGTTTGGAGGAAAAAAAACAAAAAAGGACAGTAAAAATACAAAAGATGTGACATAAAAGTGATAGGTGATAAAATATGATTGAAACAAAGTATACTTTTTGATAATTTTTAATTATTTTTGGTATTATTTGATGCTTCCAAACAACCTCTTGATACGCATGATTATCAATGCGTTTGGTTTGCCAAACTTTAATAAAAATTACAAAAAATTCACAACTTCTTTCAATTAAAGTTTCTTACATGTCCTTTTTTATATTATAATTTTTTATTATATAAACAACTACTATATTTAGAAATACAATTGTGAGCCAACGGGTTTGTTTGGAGTCATTATAAAAAAATATAAAATTCTACAAAATTCTACAAATCACTATAAATACGAATTACTAGATAAAACTTTATTTATTACACAAAACACGAGATATTAATTTTTATAAATTTATATCATTTTATATAACTCCAAACACCCAAAACATCGTATAAATAAAACAACCGTGACGGGACAATTGACATGGCCCCGTCGACCTCCTTTTCCACCTTTATGTTTTGAATGTTTGGCGGGAATGCATGAAGTTGGTCCTCCCGCCAAATCGGACGGTGGGGGCAATCATCATCCACATCGATAATGGAGGAAGCGCCAACATGGGATGGGACCAAACGGGTTTGACGTGGAGAGGGCGATTTACTCGAGACAACAGACACTTGGCCTTTTGAAGTAACGAAATCGAATGTCCACGTGGACGTCGTTCGCTGGATTAGTTAACCGGTCAGATTCTGCCTTTTGAGTTACTACCATTAGTTTAAACTTTGGCGCCAAATTCAAAAATAGGAGGGAAAACGGTGCCGCCTTCACACACTAAGCTTAGCCCCCAAAAAAAAAAAAAAAAAAAAAAGTGGGGGCGAAGGGGCCCAAACACTAGTTTTAAAATATCTCTCGAATAATAAATTCGGAAACAATAACATTAAAATTTAATACTTTAGATGTATTTATTTATTTTAATGTTAAAAAATATGAATATATGTGAGGAATTGAATTTTAATCTAATAACTTAAACATGATTGCTTGAGACCTGAGATTGATTTCAATGTCAATCCCCTCACCCACCCAAAAAAAAAAAAAAATTATCAAAGCAACTAGTTGATTTGAACTTTGTATTCTAATACAAATGTTGTAAGATTAGACATTATTAGTCATGGATACTCCAAACATAAATTTTATCTAATCACGTGTCTTGTAAAAAATTGATTATATAAATAATAAAATTGACAAATTAAACAATACTTTATATTTCATGAAAAGTCAATAAAATTATAAATGTAGATAAATTAGATATCGCCACATGTTAATGATACAGTAAGTGTGTTTAGAATGATAACAAGTAAGATAAAATGAGATAAAAAGTTTGTTTGTAGTTAAAAAAATACAAAACTCTATAAATTTCTTAAAACACAAATTGCGAGACTATCAAATTTAAATTTTCTACTTACTGCATAAAGTACGAGATATTAACTTTTACAAATTTATACAAGTCCAAACATACCCAAAATGAGAAAAGTTATAGGTTCGTTATTCGTGTAATGAGATAAAAAAATGAATAATTTTTAGAGTTTTTTTAGTATTTTTTACCATTTTTTAAAATTTTTGTCACTCCAAACAGAAGTATGGAGATAACAAAATTTGATTAATTAAATTGAATCACTTGTTAGCACGGCTTACTACTAAAAATAATTAATAAGTCTTAATTTTTATTTTTTACAAAATAAATAAGTGATAATTAGTAAAAATATATAATATTATCTTTTTTTTGATTTTTTATTAATAATAAAATAGTAAGATAATTATCTTAGAAAAATTAAATTTTAGTGTGACTCACTTTTTCATGTTTATAAAAAGAGCTCACTGCCAGAGAACAAGTCATTCTTTTTGTTTACCAAGTGACTGTTGATCATGCTATCAAAGCCCTAAAAATTCTTAAGCATTAAAAAGATTCAAAGGTGCTCCAAACCATCGAATTAACATTTTCAATATTTTGAAAGCCCTTGAAATTACTTTTGAAAGAGAAGAATTAGATGATTGATTTTCTTTGCTCAGAATTTCAGAGATGGTAATACATCTTCCACAAATCGATAAAAAAATTAATTTGTTATTACAAATTTTCTGTATTTATTTACTAAACACGAAATTCATGTATATACTCATGTTTTCGCATGGATCCCATAGTTATTTTTTGAGGATGAGTGCAACTTGAATAAGAAGATCTCGGCCACGCAAAAGTTTTTTTTTTTTTTTTTAAATTTAAAAATATTCATTTGGAAAATAATTAGGTTTAATTTGGGAAGGAAAAAGTTAATTTTTTTTTGGTAGTCAACTATTGAAAAATTGGGTTTTTTTTTTTTTGGCTTAGTTATGGAAAAATAATAATTTTTTATCGATTTGACATATTTCTCCTTCACGATTTGAAAAGTCTAAAAAAATATAAGAAATTAATTTTAACCATTTTAATAAAAATCAGAAAATTAAAGTTCTCAAACGATTGCTTTTTTTGGGGGTTGCGAACATAACTTTTGTCCCAATTTCTAGTCGAAGTATGCAGCAGAGAATATATTTCAAATTAGGGGGGTTGCATTTGGATTCCCAACCGAATCATTTAAATTTAATGAAATTGGTTTGGTTAAGTTTATTAAT
Source organism: Sideroxylon spinosum (assembly GCA_003260245.2). NCBI lineage: Eukaryota > Viridiplantae > Streptophyta > Magnoliopsida > Ericales > Sapotaceae > Sideroxylon > Sideroxylon spinosum. The sequence continues at coordinate 8,051,280 of QLOD02000002.1, forward strand.
TAAGTCAGTTTAATTTTAAAATTAGTCATTTTGATTGGATGTATACATAACCAAAACTGAACTGATTGAAAATATTTGAAGTATATGAAACTATATAATAATACAAATAAAGTAGAAATTGAACCAAATAAAATTTAAGTTGAATTGGTTAAAAACCGAATCAGATTAATCGGATCGTTTACTCAATTTGGTTGGTTCCGTTTTTTTTATAAATCACATTATTTTATTAAATTGAATTTCCAAGTGAATTTTAGACTAAATTTCTTAAAAATTGAATTGAATCAATCAAATATTTTATGCAATTCGGTTGATTCAATTTTTTAATTATAAATTGGAAGAACTTCAGTTCGGTATAATTTATTTCAAAATCAAACCTGTTGTTGCGGAAACCCTGGATCAACTTCTGACAACATCCCTGATGAATAATTGCAAACAAGAAGTATTGAGGTATTGGATGAGAAAAAAGATTGTGTGATTGTAATATTTTCACATAGTGAATTTTATTCTCTGAGTA
>QLOD02000002.1:8051893-8063362 GCA_003260245.2 Sideroxylon spinosum
ACTATTTCGACTTATAGTTGGTGGTTGGCATGAGGTGATGATGATGGATGCATATATGAGCAAATTGAAATGCCAAAGAACGCGTAAGGAGACGGCAAAGGCCTGTGGGCTTTGCATGCCTTGCAAGTTTGGTTGGTTGAATTTCCACTTGCATGGTAAGCCAGTAATAGAGGTGCCTTAAATCACTCATCCACAAGCCAACATTTTTTACACTAAAAATCTGAAAATTGTACCCGAAGAACTAAAAAAAATAATGTTCTTGACTTTCGAATTATTTCATGGGTATATCAAGTAATGTTCTTGACATTCGAATTATTTCATGGGTATATTCGTAAGTTGGGTACTATGATGAGTTTCAAGTATAAAGAATATTTCTGAATACATAAAGGAGAATTAATTGTATTTATACACATATGATATCCGTATTTTATTCTTGGTATTATCTAAAATTTTAAACTACTTTAATATTTAGTATAGTTGAATTTATTTTATTTTCCTGATATGAACTGAACCTAAAGTTGTGATTAGGCTTGGGTGGTGGGTGAAGACACAAATTCGTTCTTTTTTTTTTTTTCTTTTGTTCTTCTCTGCCTCTCCTTGCTTACAGAAATTCCACAATTAAAATAAAATAGTGTTAAAAAAATATGCCGTTTTGTTGCCACTGGAGCAATGATCGACATCTGGGACAAAGCTAAAATATTTTGTTTGGAGAGATCAAATTTAAACTAAAAATGCATACTTGGTAGTTGTAGTAGCAATTGATATTTTTTCATTTTGCATAAACAAACATAGTTTGTTTTAACGTCTTCCTTTATTTTATTTTTTCCTAATTCTTAAATATTATTTAACAATAAATTGCTTATAGTTGGTTTAAAATTTTAAAGTGGTAGACTAGGAATATTTTATATGCATAAATATCTACGACCAATTAAATTTTAGATTTTTTTTTAAATGTTTTGCTTCATTTACTACGAGTGATGGGATGAATTATGGAACTAATTAAAAATTTTAATTTTTAGTAATTTTTATGAAAAATTAGTAGTTGAAAATTTGGGTGTTTTATTAAAATAAGTAGTAATTTTTAGTAACTTTTGGTATTTTTGGGTGTTTGGTAAAATTTTTTTACAATTTTTAACAATTTTGGTAACCTTTTTGTTTAATAAAAATTTTGTAACTTTTAAATTAAGCAAATTACTCTTATTGAGCAGAAAAGAGGCAACTTTTGGTGTTCATAAAATTACAAATAGAAAATTGCGTTTAAATCATGCTTTTCGATCTTTTAAGCTTATTAGTCACTCAAAAAAAAATATTGTTTTTAAGTCATTTCTGTGTAGAAAGTTTTGCGATTAGGTCACACGTTTGAGTAGATCCCACGAGTTTTTTTAAATATAGTTTTTAATATACCAGTAATATTCTTTATTTCTATAATTTAGTTGCAGATTTACGGAATTGACAGAAATCACGTTTCTTTAGTTTTTTTTTTCCCCAATTGTTTTCAGTTTCATTGTTTGTAATTTTAGTCATGAAGATATAAAGAATATAGAACTTATTTGGTCTAATATCGATTTGAACGAGAACTGACTGAGATTAACGTCATTTGAAGAAGGAGTATTTACTATTGCGTATTACTCATTAGGTGATCTTGTCCTATCAACCTTTTCGGGTAGTTATGCCTTTGAACCTGCTGTTACTTCGTAAGTTTGGTTTGGAGACTTTTATGATAAATTTGAATTATGAGATATTGTTTTCAGATTTTGTGTTAAATGTGTGTGAGAATTGATCGTGTTTGAATGTGGACAATGTGTCATTTTGTTACCCAATCCATGAACATCTTTTATATTTTCTGAGAACTGATGTTGATTTTTAAAATATAATTATTTTGGCTCATATGGTTGGTTTGTATTATATATCGATTGATGTTTTTTATGGTAATCTGAAAACAATACGGTACAGTACCGGTACTATTTCTCACAATACCGGTACTGTTTCTAATAGTGTATCAAGCAGTACTATCTACAGTGATAGTACTGGTTTGTGTGATTGCAATACTTGTAACTTAATAATATTTGTTTTCTAATTTTAGTTATTAATAGTACCAATTATACGAAGTAATTTCTACGTGCATGCTAAAGGATTAACATTTTGTATAAAAAAAAAATATCATATCATAATGTTATCATATATCCAAACTACTGACAGTTTCATATATATGATTAACACTATCAGGCTGATAAACCAAACACAAAAGTAGATATTTTTATAACTCTAATAGAAAAGTATATGTGGTTTATAGTACCAAATTAATAAACCAAACATAAAAGCATATATGGTTGACAATACCACATATATAAATATTTACAGTATCACATACAGAATATTAAAGCAGTCATATAAATTTTTAGAGTAGTACGTGTAAGTCACTGATAGTGCCATATACAAATTACTCATAGTATCATAGGTAAGTTTCACATTATTAAGTTGATGAATCAAACATAAGAGCATCCATTTTAGAAAAGACTAATAGTATCACATTTGAGTTTTGACAAGAGTAGTTTACATTATAGTACCGCATACAAGTTCTTAACAATCATGTTGATGAATCAAATACAAGAGCATTTGTTTTACAGAATACTAATAGTATCACAAATATATAATCCCATTAAGCTTGACAACAGTAGTTGTGTAATGGTACCACATATAACTAATATCAAAATAACACAATTAAATACAAAAGGAGTCACATATTTAAGATACTGATAGTACCACATATAAAGTTAACGGTACCAGGTTGATAAACCAAAGACGAAAGCATTCATTTTTTTAGAAGGCTGATAGTACCGCATATAAGTTACTGACAGTATAATCTACGAAATATTAAAAGCTCTACACATAAATTTTCTGATAAACTAAAAGCGCAAAAATAGTATCACAAAACCTCACATTTGAAAGATAAACAACAACAATACCTATAAAACTCGCATTTGAAAGCTAAACAAAAATAATACCACAAAACCTTGCATTTGAAATAATATATAAAGAACATGTAACCTCAACCTCATTACAGATATCTGAAAACCGTCCTTGAAAAGCATAACAAAATTTATCTTGCCTTAAGAAGAAGAAAAGATTAAGCATATCAAAAACACCACAACACAGATTCGCATAAAAAAAAAAATCCAAAAAATGTAATACAGACACAAAGAAATCCTAAACAGTACCGATAATAAAAAAAGTTATGTATCGATTCATATTTTTTATGACAGTATGAAAATTAGGATGGATGATTGATTGACGTTTTTTCCAAAGTAGTTTTGATTATGTTCCAAAAATAGGTTTTTTGTTTTGTAAAGAAGATGGAATGTCGTAGAAGTTATAAGAGAGCTGCCCACTGTTTTCGTATTGAACTAGCAGTTTTGAAATGCATTGAAAAATATGTGAAATCCTTTTTTATCTTTTTGTTGCAAATGTGACTTATTTATAAACAAGTTTTGTTTAGAATGACTAAAATCCTTACAAATTCATAAATAGTGATTGGTCTCTAAATTTCCCAATTACATATACGAGTGACATTTTTTTCAAACTCTGGGGCCATGGTTTCCCTGGCCCTAGGCTCGCTTAGTCCACAATTGACATGTAACAAAATCAAGTTTTAAAGTTACCGTTGTAAACGATATTCAATTGTAACGTAGAAAACACACAATAAAGGTGCTTGTAATGGTACGAAATAGAACATAATTGCTGTTACTGTTTTTTAGCTTAAAAACTATTCTTATTTTTTCTGATTCTGTTATAAACCTTTAAACAATACTAATAATCTATATTTAAACTTTTCAATGCTTAAGATATAAAAAACTAATAACTGTAGGTGAAGTTTGTAAAAGAAAAAAAAAAAAAAAAAAAAAAACTCTTCTTTGATTTTTATTTTTACTACATAACATTCGTTATATTTTGTGTTTGTGTTATCACACTCATTGCCGTTATGCCTATTGTTTTTACTTTTTGTAATTGTAAATTAAAGGAGTAAATTGACGCATGAATTCTCATATTATAGGATCTAAATATAGTCAACTGTACCTACAGTAAAACTATTTGCAGGGTTTGATTCCCAATTCACAACTAAAAGGAGTAATTACAATAACAAAGGATTAATGGGGGATGTAAACGTTGTAACTATTCTGAACAGTATGATTCTCGTGAAATTTGAAGTCAAGTGTATCAAAGGAGGAATGCATTTGGGGCCCTACACAGTGACATAAATCAAAAGTACAAATAAAATTTTAAATTTATTTTATTTGTTATTTGATAAAAATAACAACATCCTCCTCTCCAATAATTTCCATCATTCTTTTTAGTTTATTTTTAATCAACTAATTGAATTTTAGTATCAATTGAAAAATGACGAGTACTAATAAATTATTCGATTTTGTATAAAAATTATATACGAAGAACATACTGTTTTAAGTGGGGTTGAGTGCCCAAAGCAGAAAGAAAGTTCCACCATCCGTATTAAATATCTATTAGTTATAAGCTGGTCAGCAGCTCCTTGCACGACGTGCTCTCTCTGCAAGTGTAGTTTCTTAGTTTTTTTTAATTATGTGTATACCTTCGCCTACTCTTGGCGCCATATGAGTCCGCCGATGGCAGTACATAGAAATTATAATGTTTACAAGGAACAGAGCTTTAACATTAATTCGTAGTCACATGCAGGAGGTGAAACCAGTAATACATATATGCATAACCCCATACCCATTAAATTCGATTCATGCTAGTTAATGAATTCCTCTGCAAGGGCAAAAAGGAGAACCCATAATGTCTGCCTCTCCTTCATTCTAGTAGGCAGGAGGCCTACCTCCATGGTCCAATATTCGTGAACTTGTGACGTGCATTTAATTGATGAAAAAGTAGTTGTTTGATAAAAGATTTTACATATATTAAAAAAATGGAAAAACATAACTAAAATAATGTGATAACGGTGTCCTATAGTTTGAATCTTTTAGATTCGTTGGAGGGTTTATTTGGTCGTTAACTTTAGGATCCCAAAGATTAACTGAAGTATATATAAGCTGATTCAGATCCTATCGGTTATAAAAAAAATAATAATAAATAAAAAAGATTTTTCAAAAGTGTCCGTTTAATTTTCCTTAGTTGCTTTGATTACAAAGCGAAAATAAAAAAAATTACTTAATTGAAAATCTAAAATACAAGAGCAAACGAGCAAAAAGAAAGAGAGAGAGTACACAGTAGACATGAAAAACGCAAGGACAAAAGTAAGGGGAAAGAAAAAGGTGACAACTTGTACACACATAAACTGTACCCTTTACCGAGGTTTCATTTGGGAAGCTTAGTTGATTTTTCGAGTTTTGATTATTTAGTTTTTTGGTTTTTCTTAAATGATCAAAACTTACTCTCTTAAAAAAAATTCTAAAGGAAAAAATGTTTTTTTTTCATTTCCAAACACTAAAAATGTTAACTTTTTAATAGTTATTTATAAAAAAAAAAAGAATTTTTTTTCCAAATTAAGCTTTCCTATAATTTAATTGCTTTAAATCGTTTTTTTATGATTTTATTATTGCTTTCCAATAAACATTTATAATTATTATTCCTCCCCAAATGCATGTTTCATTTGTGAAAATGACTGGCTGCTTCGTTGTCGCCCTTTAATTGCTGGTCTTGCTGTATACTACTGTTTATGCCCTTTTAATTCCCCTGAATTAATTTGTCATGCATTTATTGCAACTTATTACAACTTGACATTTATTACAACTTTTGTGGACAAGTTATTTTAAAATTACGTGAGACTCGATCCTGTTTGATCAGTCATAAAAATATTAAAATTTATCAAAAATTATAAAGAATTCTTATTTTTTTTATTTAAATTTCATCATCTGTTATTTTTATATCAAATTTTTATATTTTTACTGTACTTTTTTATTAACTTTTTTTTCCACAAATCACCCCTAAGTATGTTTTCTCTAATTCTTCAGTCTTCGGGTGGAGAAAAAAATAAAATTGCACGGATCCCATTTTTTCCTTTTTTTTCCCCCATTTTCCCCTTAATTTTCTTTTTTTTTTTTCTATTTTTCTCAACAAACCAAACAGAAGCACTGGCGGAGTCACCAATGGGCAAGCGGGGTCAATTGACCCCACTAGAAGTAAAATATTTGTAAAAAATAATATAATTTTTGAAGTATTTTTGTAATTTTGTCTCATAAAATATTTTTTTTCAAAATAAATTATCCCAATACATCAAACAATTTATAAATTTTACTTTTATTTTTATATGAGGTACATTACTATTATCTTTTAGTACATTTTGTGCAAGTGTAAATTTATGAAAATAATATATTTTTAGAGCATTTTTGTAATTTTGTCTCATAAAATATTTTTTCCAAAATAAATTACCCCAATGCCTTAAACAATTTATAAATTTTGTCTTTACTTTTATGTCAGACATACTATCCATTATCTTTCAATACATTGTATGCAATCACAAATTTACAGGAATAGTATAATTTTTGGAGTATTTTTTTTTAATTTTACCTCATAAAATAATTTTTCCAAAATAAATTACTCCAATACTTAAATAATTTGTAAGTTTTACCCTTATTTTTATGTCAAGTACACTATTCATTATCTTTAAGTACATTATGTGTAAGTATAAATTTATACTTGTCGGTTTGACCCCAGTAGATTCAAATCCTGGATCCGCCCCTGAATAGAAGGAAACTTTTTTATTTCTTCCATTTTTCCTCGCCCCTTTCCCTCCTCCTAATTCTCTCACACCTGGTATCCTTTCTAGTAATTAACTTCTAGACCGTAGTTGTGTACCTTGTTCCTTCTAAGTGGTAGACATTGATGAATTATTTCAAGACCTTAAATGTCGATTTCAATTCCTGTGTCTACCTAAATTCAAAATATTATCACATGCTAAGAGGTGATATGTGTTATATCAATTAGAGACGCATAAATAGAGGAAAATGAGAGCTTCTCTATCTAAAATCTGCATACGTTACGTTTTATCTATGGGCAAATCAGGCAAGATTAAATAGAGGGAGTGTAACCAAGCTCACTTTAAAAGATTTTCACAAACATTTAGAACCAACGGTAGAGGAAGATGAAGATGGAGATGAAAACTTGATTGAATGGGATGGCCTGGGTTCAAGTTAAACATATGGACCCCGGCAGCTCATGGAGCAATGGTGGGTCGGCATCTTGATACTAGAAGAACTTCCAGCAATCAATGGAAGAGAAGGTGGCTAACAATCCAGAAGACTGTTTGGAAAGGCAAACAGGAAAACTTTGATTACTCTGGTAGTTCAAAAATGTTGCAACAGCCTACAAATCCAGCAAAGAAAAAAATCAACATGAATGGAGGTTTTGATGTTGAATCTATATACCAGGTTTTTCATGAAGATTCTGGCATGTTGAAGTTTAGATCTAGTTGTTCCACAAATGAGAAGAAGCCAGGTGGAAGATTAAGTGCTCTTGGTGGGTCACGTTTGGATAATATGCAGGTGAAGAAGTATGATGGGTTCCAAAACGGGATGGAGTTGCAGCGATTTGGTGAGGAACTTGTTGGACAGAAATTTTCCTTGCTGGAAAGTTCAATTTTCACCCAAAATCTCACCGCGGGTGAGGCTAGCAGCGTTGCCATGGTGGTAAATGGGATGGCTAATAGTGCTGGAAACGAGTTGAATTGAATCGAGTTTTAATTTGATCGAGTTCGACTCGAGCTTTTTAAACTGAGTTCGAGCTCAATTCGAGCTTTTATAAAAACTCGAGCTCGACTCGATAAAAAAAAAATTAGGCTTCAGCTCGCCTTGCGAATAACTCGATTAAATCAAACGACATCGTTATGATTTAAAATATAATAAATAAAATATTATAAAATGATATAATAAAAATATTACTAAAAAATATATATATATATATATATTTATTTTATCAAGTCTACTTGTGAGTTTTTGAACTGAGTTTCTTTGGGCTCAAACTCGAGCTCAGATATGAAACGTGCCGTAAATCAATTTCGATCGATTCAACCTCATTTTAGTCACGAATCGAGTTCGAATAGCTTGGTTCGTTTCCACCCGTAGCTGTAGTGAAGGAAGCCTTACCTGGTTCTGAGCTAAAAGGAAACCTTAATGGGCTAATCCAAAAAAGGCCCAACTTAGTCCCAAGTAATGGAATAGCCCCAAATTCGAGCCCAAGTGTTGGAATTGACCCATGTTTGAACCAAAAAGCTGGAGATGCCTATTTTAATAGGCCTAAAAGACCTTGGACAGGTAAATCACCCTATCTTTGGGCTGATTTATGTCACTCTAAAGAAAATTCAAAGCTTTCTCCTAAACTTAAGCACCTTAATTAGAGGATAGTATGCTACATGTTCCATTGGAAATTTCAAAATGTGGCTATTTGCAATGGGAACATGCCTTGGTTAGATCTTTTATTGATAAAAACAATCTTTTCACTATGTCAAGGCATGGGCTAAAATTTTACGGCAAGATGATGTCCATGATATGGTTACACTCGATAATGGTTTCTTGATTTATAAAAATAAAAATAAGAAAGGCCTAATAAAGATTCTAGATGGGGGTCCATATTATTGTAGAGGCTGTCTAGTTATTTTAAACAGTGGAAACCAAGAATTTAATTGATGAAGGATGAGTTCTACCATACCTATTTGGGTAAATTTCTACAATATTCCGTTTGAATTGTGGACAGAGGAAGGATTAAGCTTAATAGCTAGTGTGATAGGAATTCCTATTCGATTAGATGAATTTACTCTCGCAAAGACTAGACTTAATTTTGTTAGAGAGTGTGTGTTGAGATCCAATCTAATACGGATATTCCTGATTCCTTCCAAATTAATTTGGGATATGAGTAGCCTTACAATATACGTGTGGAGGTATCATCCAAGTAGCAAAAAGTGACGACTGTAAAATTTTTCGGCACTTTACAAGATCTTGCCTATTGAAACCTAAAGCTACAATCCACCTTCTAGGCAAGAATGGAGAGACAAAGCTACAAAGGATAGAGAAAGTGATAAATAAATAGATGTAAGGAAGAATAAAGGTAAAGATTCCTTAAACAGGAAGGGGAAGAATGTTTCTCAAGCTATTTATATGGAGGAAGATGCAGGGCAAAAGAAGATTGGGCATAATTTTTTGGATTCTATTGCTCGTGAGGAGGAAGTAATTACCTATAATATTCTTTCATCTTCCAATAGTTTCAAGGTTCTTTCCTTATGTCACCAAGCAAATGAAGATGATATTACTCTCCTAGTTGTTCCTATTATTGAAGTCAATCCTACAGAGGCGAAAGGTAAAACAGAAATGTGCCAAGAAGATTGAAATGAGGTCAAGGATGATAATGAGGTTTTATCCGCGAGTTATGAAAATGGGTATAAGAATATTATTCTCTCGTATCCCGTATCAACTCTTGGACTCAAAACAAACAACTTATTCAAAAGTTGAATTCTGGAAGAGGGTAAGCCTTTGTAAGTTTATCATCTATGAAGGAAGTATCTCCACAAGAGTTTAGTAGGACAAAGAGAAAGAACAGGAAAAGTAAATGAGTTATTTTCCTTTGTTTTGCTTTGCCTAAGCATTTGGGATGTAAGTGTTTGAGTATTTTGTCTAAGAGTCTACTTTCCCTAAACTGCATAGGATGTAAGTGATTTGGAGTAAGTGGTGTTGCTCTTAAAGAGTTTGTCATGAATTGATTGTATATCTATTTTTTGATTGGTAATAAAATTTATTTTTACCGTTCAAAAAAAAAAAAAAAGTTAAATCAATTAAATAATATATAATATTATCACATGTTTCACGAAATGATTTGGAATGAGATTTTAAAATGTAAAGTTATATTAATATCATTTTTTGCTTTGAAAAATATGTTTTAAGTATCTTAACAACCCTTTAAAAGATTATATAAAAGAAATAAAAAAAAAAGGGAGCCACACACGCTTATTTTAAGATTAGGGCAGCATAATCATTATTTTGCAATCACATTAAAAAAGTATTTAAGGAGTCAAAATTTTGTGTAGAAAAATTAGCATACTATTATATATGTAAAAGATAAAATATCTCTGCATGTGCTCATTGTGTCACCCCTCTTAACTCCCTTACGATGAATCCCTAAAAGCAAAGAATGAACAACTAAATGAACGACTCAATTGAGGTCTCTTCGTTGATTAAGTTAAGGAGAAACTCTTGAATAAGAAAGGGAGATGAACTACATTGAGAATACCATGGTCTGTGTCTTCCCTTTCATACACACATGTATACAGGAGTGAATCAGTTAATCATGAATTTACCCAATTACCTCTGACCTGCTAATACTATACACTTGTGTTACGTGAGTTCTCAATCATTAGTAGTTGGAAGTATTAAATGGTAATATGAAAGAGTGACGTCTAGTATTCAAGGTTTCTCTCCAACAAATAACATGAGTAAATATATTATATAATGACTTTACCCAATTTAGAGGTGTCAATGGGACAAGTTTCTAATTATCTCTACCCTGTCAATTTCACCGACATATGTCATCGAGGTCGTTCGTAATTGGAAGTATTAAATGATGATGTGAAGGTCGCACCCAATGTCCAAAGTTCCTCTCCGGCAGGTGATTGAGTAAATACATTGTATAATTGTGTCCACTTTGACTCCATCACCATATCTAGGGGCCAGATAGTTCTTAGGTAATGAACAAGCGCTCTTGGAGCACCTAATTCATACGATATTGAATTCTTAAACTTGATACTTCACTGCAACTTGCGATATGTATCTAGTGGTCATTGGGTCAACTTGTGGTAGTTATTTTTTCGACCATATGATTTATTGTTATTATTATTATTTGGACAAATAAATGAAAAAAAGACATCGTGATCATGATTATTTTTTAATAAATTTTTATCCAAAGGTCAAGCAAGCAAAATTAAAAGAGGGCAACATAGAGATTTGGGGGAGTCCCAGGATCCAAACTCTGGAAATTTGACGTAGGGTTTTTGCCCTATGTCTTTTGTTATTGTTATTATTATTTTGTTAAAAGATATTTTCCGAAATTGATTGAAAAAATAGAAAGAGATTTTTATTGTAAAATACATTAAGTTACTTGGTTTACACTCGACTTTGATTTAATTTCAGGTATACATTTGAATCATACTCGAAATATAATTGAATGAAATTTAAATTATAACCTTGCTTTCGTTAAATATTAAATGAAATTAAAATATAGTTCGATATATATATAATATAAAATATTAAATTATTCGAGTTTTAACTTAAAATTAATTTTAAATTTTTTTAATCAAATTTAATTAAAAAATTAAATAAATTAAACTTAGATTAACTTTTTTTAACTCGTTAAATTTAATAAATTTAATTCAAACATTTTACTACTTAACCGATTCAATTCATTTACGATAGTTCATCTGGAAACCGCAAGTAGTTGGACGCTCCAACATAATGA
>QLOD02000002.1:8327541-8358173 GCA_003260245.2 Sideroxylon spinosum
GTGGTATGACTCTAATTGTAGAAACAGGATATATGATTATGCATGGCTGCATGTGGTTTAACTCGCATACCACGTTCATGAGAACCCGGGACATAACAAATTAGTATTAGAACCTAGTTTTAGGCTACCTAGAGAGTGAGATCTCACACTATATTCTGACATATACTAAGACAAATGTAATTATTTAGAGAGAACCCTCCCCCCAAAAAATGAGTGTTCTCATTGCTGAAAAAGATAGAAGATACAACATGAAAAGGGCATTGCCCCTTTCCAAGCTTCTCTTTGCTACTTCCACTAAATCTTCTTTGCCTTTTTTTGCATAGAAGGGAAACAACACTTAGTGGAGGCAGCAAAAAGAAGCATAAGAATCGGACTACCCTAATTTTACAGCAGAAGAAAAAACTACAAAGATGCTGACTCAATATAAAAAAAAAAAAAAATGAAATGAAATAGAGAGAGAGAGAGAGAGAGAGAGAGAGAGAGAGAGTATTGTCCGGATAGAACTACTTCCTTCCCTCTCCTGTGCATAACACTCGGCCACGGTATATATATAATCCACAGCTTTGGCGAGTCCCAACAGTTCCAACAACTACTATACTGCTTTGGGAGAATGTTCTGCAGCAACACAAGCAGCAAAAATCCAATATAACAGAACTTAGACCTCCAACGTTACAACTTCATTGGGTCCGCCCCTACTAAGGGTTAATTGACTTTATACTTCGTAAAAATCAATTGAACCCCCTGAACATAAAAAATCCACCTTTATACACCTCATATTTCAGACTAAAATGTAACTGTTAAAAAATTCGTCAAAAATAATGATTTTAGCTCTTAAATCTTAATAGCTTTAAAAAATGCACTTACACCCTCTTATAATTTATATTACCTATACTTAAACCCCCTAATTTTGTTTTATTTTCAGTGAGTATTTTTATCTTGTCACTTTAAAATTCATCACTGTTCATAATTTCTCTTTAGTCTAAGGGTATAAATGTAGAGTTTTGAAGTTATAAATGATTTTCATCATAAGTATGGGGGTACAAGGGCAATTATCCCTAATAATAATAATAATAGTAATAATATTTGATCGAGTACAATCTTCCAAATAATTACCCCCCTTGCTCATTAGGTAATGCATTAAGATGGCTGCTCAGAAAACTGGGATGCTAGGACCAACATGGCATTCTCCCATCACTCTATAATGTGCACAAACACTGATATGCATCATCTCTTTTTTCCTTTAAAATTTTCTGTGGCAACTGAAATTTGAAAAAAAAAAAAATGGAATGCATCTTACCATCTAACCACCTTGACTGGTAGGGTTTTGCCCTATGAGGAGCAATTATCTCGAGAGCACGATGTACGCATTTGTGGTATGAGAAATCTTCAATAGTACCATCAGTTCTTACCAAATAAAAGCAGCGAGTTTTCTCATGCTCAGAGTGATAGCCAACCTGAACATAGTATATACCATGGTAAATTGGTAATCCATACAAAATTATGCCTCTAATAACAAAAGAAGTCTTACGTCACAAAAGAAGTCTTATGACAGTCATTAGATACTGAATATTTTGGTACAAAAATGCTCATGGTTCTTGAACTTTACTAATATGAATATAGTTCAAGGAAATGTTATACGGAAATCTTTGGCTACACATTTTAACCGATGGAGAATTATTAGGTGTCCATAGTAAAACACTAACTGCCTTCCTTACAGGCTTCCTTTGTTTCAAGGAGATATGAAGTAGTTCTACTTGTGGGCAAAAAGTTATCTGAAATCGGCTCTAAATAATTTGAAAGAAGAAAAATTACAGCTTGGCTTTGTGATCAACCTGGGGGAGACAAGTTGGCCATACAAATTATTTTAATAAAAATATATACATTTAGACACTCGAACTTCACCCTTAGATTTGGAATACGATAAAGTATACAAGTGGCCTTGATTGGTGCAGTAGTAAAAGCTCATGCTACAAAGCAGTAGAGCAAGAGTGGAGATATATATTACAATAGTATTAACGTCTGTAGTTGAAAAGACATGCATGCACCCAAAATATTCCTATTTGAAGGGTTGTCTAGGATTTGATGTACAGTAATAGTACATGCATTGGGAAGTCTACAGTCCTATGAAGAAGTTCATAAAATAAAGAAAAATGAAGTTTGTGATGAAGTAGATGATGAAATTGAGGAGTCTGAAAAAGATTGTGAAAGAAAAGGTTCATGACAGAGAACTTTAAGATTATTAACTTTTGGATATTTATTGCTCAGATGGTGATTTGTTTGAGTCATGACTGTTATGGGGCTGTTTGGCCAATCAAAAACAACCAAAACCCACCAATTTTTTGAACCTTCTTCCAATTAAATTTTGCTACATATCACTTTTATATCAAATCTTTATACTTTTACTGTATTTTTTTGCCAACTTTTTGTCAACCAAACATCCCCTATATTCATATTCCCTCACCAAAGTCGGAAGAGAAAATTAATGATTACCATGTTGTTGATAACGTTAATTAGAAGTGTTATAAATTTGTCACAGCTGAAGATGTTCCAAAGAAGTGGAAAATGAAAAGCAAGAAGCAGAGATTTGTTTGATACATGCTGGATAAATATAGAAGATATTTTGACCCATGAGAGAATCCACTAGCAAAACTCAAGCACAATGGAAATTTGAGACTAAATTCAAGACTTAGAATATGGAATGCTCGTGTGAAAAGAAAGTTGAAGAAAATTTTCATTTGAAAATACAAAACAGGCACGTGAAGAATTGCAAGTGTTTTGAAGAAGAACAAATCAAGATCAAAACATCCAAGGATAGGACCATGAAGCTTGTTATTGTTGAAGCTGGAGAAGTTCAAGATGAAATTGAATTGCATAAATGGTTTCAAGTAGAGTAAATTCAAGATCAACACATCCAAGGATATGACAACAAAGCTTGTATCTATTGAAGATGGATTAAGTTCAAGATGAACTTAACTGTTGCATCTCAATTTGCAATTTATTAAGTTTTTGCAAAAACAAGTATTGAGGGATATTGGAAAGCAAAATTGATTTTATTGTCGGCATTTTCTAGTATTTTAGACATGTTTTTGAGTACATAGCATTTAGATAACCAAGAGTGGAAAAAGTATTAGTCTATACAGGTTCTATTAACCATTAAGCAGAGAAATAGTGAATGAGGAAGAGAAGCTAGCTCACGTGGAAAAAGCACACCTGCCCAGGTCATGGATTGAGTTCATCCCAACTGAGGATGGCAACTGAGGAGGTATCTCTAACCCTATCTCAACCCATACCCACATGGATATGGAGGAGGATACCAAAACCAATAGGGTATTAATAATAATATCTGCACCCATATCTTTACACATCAATGTCGTTCGTCTTCCCATACTTATTGGAAAAATCCACACCCATTACTAATATTGAAACTCTGCATTTACTCATACTATTACATAGTATTTTTATTTTTATTTTGTTTGAATGGTAAGAAAGAATATTCATGGACTATATTTAGAAAAGCGTCACAGTGAGAAGTATTTTGAAGTGAGATAGTTTCCCTGTTTCCCATAGAAATTGAGGAATATTGAGACTCCTAAGTTTGATCTACAAAACCTTAAGTAATGATGAATTGGTGACACATGTATAATATTTGGTTCAACTTGCTATGTACATTGTGATAGGACTTTTATGTTAAGACTTTTACGATGAATTGATGATGTTTGTGTTATATTGGACTTATTCTTGTTATTATTTGAACGTGCATATGCAACATAAACATCTATTATATGTGCATAGTCTATAATATGTTTAAAAAAAAAAAATTGTAACAACTTTAAAAATAATTAACCAACCAAAGTAAATAAATAAATAAAATGGTTGAAAAAACATTTAAACATCAAGTGATAAATGGGTAAAATGAGAAGGATATAGTCTCTTACCTATATCTCTCTCATACCTACTAGGGAATTTTTTTAGAGTACTCATCCCCTCACTAGGTTAGTGGATAGAGTTTGTGGACATACCGAGCAAGGGTAAAATTGTCATCCTTGATTCCAACCCCATTCTTTAATAAATAACATTAAAAAAGAAAGAGCAATCCAATGCACGATCTTTATGCATTTTGGGTCTAGGGAGTGTTAAAAGTACGTAATCTTACCCCACCTTGCAGAGAAGCTATTTCAAAGTTTATACCCATGATCCCCAAGTCACAATAAAACAACCTTACAATTATTCCAAGGTCACCCTAGTAAATAACGTTTTTCCTATACTTTTAAAAATAAAATATATAAATGGTGAAATGAATTTTTAGGGAAGCGAAATGTAAATTGTAGACAGGTGAAGAAGTAAAGTGGAGTAGAAAAGTAGAGTAGGATTATGAACTCCACTCCTCTCCTAAATGTTTTGCCTATGTTGGCGATCTAGTTTCCAACTAGTAGTAGAGCCCACCAAAAAATTCCAACTACCCCCACCCATGCACATTTATGGGGGATCATCACAGTTGAATGACTGCTAAAATAAAAATTTATTCTAATGAAAGATTAGTTCACTCACACGACAAAACCTTGATATAAAATTTCGTAAAATTGTTTCCACAATGAAATCAGAGCCTTAAATTTTCGTCGCTGGGTGAAGTTCTAGCTAAAAATTAGGATATGGAATAAAACATCATGCCAATAGATTTTCTAAGATAGGTGTGGGCTTCAACTACCCCCACCCACATATTGGGTGCCAGAACCATGGCTGAAAATTTTGCAAGCTTGCTGACAACATTTGAGACTCTAAATATTGACATTGATTTTCTAAGATAGGTGAAGTAACACTAATTGAAGAAAAATTGAGGACAAACTCATTTAAGGTGATTTGGCCTATACAATGGACACTTACAGATACACAAATTAAGATGAGCGATAACAACCAAACCATGGGTAATGCAAGGGGGCAGAATAGACCAAAGTTAACATTTGTAAAAATAATAAAGAAGACATGGCTCAATGTGCTGTAATGGAAAAAATGAACCTTGACCGAGCAGAATGAAAGTATATATATGTACATCTTTGTAGCCAACCAGGGGCAAACTCAAGATTTGAACTTCTCCTAGGTTGACCAAAAAGATCTAAAAATAAAGTACCGCTGGGTTACAAAAATTTAGGCTGAACAAATGATTTAAAAATAACGTGAGTTGAGTTATAAAAATTTAGGCTAGGTTAAATTTAAAAAAAATCTATTTATTTTTTGAACTAAAAAAAAATTTGGGGCAAGCCGGGAATAGCCTTGCGCCTATGTCCACCCCCGTAGCTAACCCCCATTTAGTTGGGGAAAGGTTGGGTTAAGTTAAATTTCTAAATTAATTAAAACATATAGAAACTAAGCTGCTATACTAAAATTCAATTAAAAAACATCTAATCAAATTCAGGTATTCTATCCTCCACTATTCCATTTTGAATAGTTTGATGTTTATTATAAAGCAATAATCCAAGATGAACTCAGAATTTGAAGCCCACATGTTTAACTTTAAATACTGTGAGATATATATATATATAGCAGACAAGTTTAGAAATTGTTTCCCTTCAAAGAGTACCTTGTACAAGAAAACAAAGACTATTTTGAAGACTAGTCAGCATTAGCTTATCTTTTCTTTCATTTACCTTTATTTCCTGAGGTCCGGTTCCCATCTTTTCATTCCTTCGAGGGTGAAAATATAAAGCCATCATCACAATAGACTTATCCAAATCATTTAACCTCTGATTGATGGGATAACTGCATCAATTGGGAGGGGGGGGGGGAATTCCATAAGGTCTGACAGACATAATGAGATGGAGCAAAAGCAACAACATCAACAACTGAAAATGTTGAAGAGCAACTTGAGAAGCAGTGCTAACAAGAATATTCTGAGTTAATTCTTGTCAAAAAAGAAAGAGAACAAAAACAAAAATGAAGATTTTGGGTTAGTATCATTCATCCTGTCAAGCATGATGCTGGGTATCATGAACTGAAGGCACAAATTAACATCTTCAAGGGCAAATGGAGACAATTTGTAAGAAGATTTGACAACATAATTATCATTATTAGGGTGAAAAACCAAATTTTACTACGATTGTGTGTATATAATCAGCCCATGAGTAAAAATGTATATGGCACAATGAAATACACTTATCAGTTCACCTATGTAACATATTCTATTAATGGAATCATAAATAGCTAGCACAGTTTCCATTTAGGTTGGATTCCTTCGACATGAAAATGCTACCTGGTTCATCAAGAATAACAAACCCACCAACTATAGGAAAAATGAAATTCATTTCATAATTAGGCCATAGAAGAAAAATGTGAAGGTAGCCTTTGAATGTAGCAAGGCCGAAAGAAGCCACGCTGCCACGTTACTTTTGTTGGCAGGCAGATCCATCAATTTATGATTCATGGTTTTAGTTTGGATGTACATAATTCCATGCTTAAAAAAACTCCATACTTTAAAATACAAGGAAAAAGCATTCATTGGATTAAAAGCCAGATGTTCAACCCATGACAAGTAATAAATTTCTTCAAGTTCAAAGTGAAAGAAAGGTTTTCTACAACAGGGAAAAAGCAGTAAAATATTACAAACCAGCATACTGGTTTGAATCTACTGATGTAAAATTCAATACCAAAAAAAAAATAATAATCAATATGAAGTGATAACTATTCAAGTACAAACATTTTATGTTAGGATATATAACTTTTTAACTATACTAATTCACCTATACTGAGTATAAACTAAAAACATACCATACAGAAAGGATAAAAAATATAAAATAAAGAGGAATAACTTACTTGTGCAGTATATTCTTTAATTCTTGTGACAACCTCAGAATGTCTTTCAGCGATACATATTTTCTTAACGTTGTTTTTGATATTTCCAAATTTTTAAGCCCTTTAAGAGGAAAATCACCAAATGTGCGAGGCAGAGGATAACATTTGTCGGAAATGCAGTAACGTTCACTGGGCACTTTAACCTTTATATTCTGTTCATAAGAGCTGACATCGCTGCCCAACAGGGTGTAGATATCTTCAGGCTTCTTGAGTTCAGGCCCCTAATGAATGATATCAAGGTAGGAAAATTTAAGTAAGAGATGAAGACAACTGCATCACATTCTATCAGGTAAATAAATATATATATATATCCTCCAGAAAGCAGCAGGAAAGGTTAAGATAAAGCACAAAGATTTTGATGCCAATGATTTAAAATAACAATCATAACAAGTCTGATCAAGTTTATGCATTGCTGATGATTAATGGAATCAATGGCTCCTTATAAAGTCATTTGTTTAGAACCAATAATCATGATCAAACTGGAGACAGTTATGACAAGAATTGAACTAGCATATTGAGACCAGTGAACAGGTAATCATCTAAAGTAAGTACAGCTGACAAGTTTAAAGTTGAAGAGAACTTCTTTGGATAATAATGTAAAGAACCCTAAAATTTATTCCTTTCTTTGGTCAAAGAAAATACATGACTTTAAGATTATGCATTCCATCTTATTGCGGGTTCAATCATATAGTCTGCCCTGGGGTGGGTGAAAATTCTAGTTTCAAAGTTCCCAAAGAACTTGATGCACAATCTTTCTACATGATTGAAAAATGCTAGAATGCCTGGCTGAAAAATTGGAATATTTTTTTCTTTGCTACAAATTTTTGTGGCCAACCTGTTTCCAGACTTCCATGCCTTGGGAATGTTCATAATGACGCTCGTCTTAGTTTTCAAAAGTTGTTTTTATTCTTGAAAACCAAACCAAACTAAGCCTTTTTCCAAGGTGGGGTCAGCTATATAGATTTGACAACGCCAAGCAAATTGTTTTTATTCTTGAAATTAAAAAAAAAAAAAACGAAAAACGGTACCAAGGATGTGTTTTGAAGAACTGTTTTCAGTAAATGAAATCAAGAAATTCCCCAAAACAGACCGTCTTTTAGGAACACGGTTGTCATGTTTGCTGAGTTCACAGAAAATTCAATTTACAACAAACTGAAAGCATCATCATAACAGTCATATTTTCAAATTTCTCATAAATAATTTTTGATATTAAAATTGTTTTTACTTCCCAAATAAATAAAACCAAAGAACAAAAAAGAAAAAAAAAAAAGAGAAGAAAGAAAACGTGTGAAATGGACTCCTTAAGTCTGGAAGACCATTGAGGAATCCAAGACAACCATCTGAATATACCTACGCCAAAAAGGCAACACCCCAACTCCCAACCAAACAGCATAATTAAGTGCTGACATAACTGCAACACTTCTATTATTACATGAAAATAAAAGTGCAATTTAAATTGCCTGCTACGACATTGTAGCCGGTGGAGGTTTATGAGGAAGGGCTGGCAGCAGCTACGGCCCCAACTGAAACTAAGAGAACAAGCATATGGTGCATAAGTCAGCCCTTCCAATTTTTCCATCCAATCCTCAAGTTCACAAAATCCTTCTTGTTGTATTCCTAAAATGACCTGCCTCTAATCTACCGGACCCAGAATGTTGAAGAGTGTTGTGCCAACATAAAATTCTCTCTAATTTGAGGAGACCAATTATTTTTATCATAAATATTAAAAATTGTAAGGAATTCTATCAAAACTTCAAAAAATTTTAGGTAAGGATCTCTATCAAAATTTTAAAAATTTTTAGGTGGGGATGGTACTGTGGTCCGCCATTCCACCTGGTATTGTTAACCATTCAATTCCCTCAAAGCCCTAAATGAATTTTTCTATGCTGGATTTAGTATATGGATTGAAAATCAATGTTAATACAACCTAAAATGGATGTTCTCAAGCCTTAATCCATAGCTTACATCACCAAAACCTACAACCATCTATTTGTAATACGTTGTTTGGTAAACTTCATATTTAATCATTTTAACACCAAGGGGTAGCTCGAGTTGTGGCAGAACCAGAGATAAGTGTAGCGTGAAAAGTCCCAAGTTCAAGTCCCTCAAGGGCCAGCTACACAGGCAAAAGCCCTACGTTACCCAGTTTTCTTGGGTTTTGTGTGTATGCGCGTGCATAAGGGACATTGAGCCCCAAGTTCAAGTCCCTTTAAGGCCACCCACACAGGCATAATGAGTGTGCGTCTCACACACAATGATTCCCAATCAGTCCCAACTTCACGTCCCTCAAGGGCAACCCAAAGCCTAATGTCACTTGATCTACGGGTCTTGCGTGATGTGGGTGGGTGGGAAGATGGGGGCTTGACGGGCCTGGGTTTTGCTCTTTTCTGAAAAATGTAAAAAGATCAGATCTACTGTACTCAGCCTCTTGCCAACTAAATGGGGAAAAATGCTACAATAAGCAAACAACAAGACCATTTTCCTAAACTTATATAGTATGAAAAAGATTTAATATAGTATGAAAAAGATTTAACTATTTATGTATATTTATAATACATTTGTACCACAAGAAAGGATGGGAGCAGGGGAGAAAAAGTTTGACAATGGGGAGAGGGACAGAGAGAAAGAGAGAGGTGGGGGGAAGTAAGTTTGATATCTGACATCTTTCATTTGTTAGCTAATTTCATAATCTAAAAGTTCAGGATAATAGAGAACTTAAAAGTCCTTTGTGTACCTTAACGATTTTCCCCGTAATCAACTGGATAGTACAACAAAGCTCCCATTTCATATAAAAATTAAAAAAAATTGTTCTACAAAATTTTCAAATTTCAAGATCATCCTAGAATTTGACTAGGATTGAAGGCATTGCTGAAGTTTAAAAACCAAAAAATATACAACTAACTAAAATGTGAGATGCATGAATTACTTGAAGGAGCAAACTTCATAAAAATAATCCATCCACATGTATGAGTATCTTATTAAATAGGATGGTGTAAAGCTGACCTTTCCAGAATATATAATATCAAACCGTCCACCAGTTCCAACAGAAGGAATTTTCCCCCATGACAATGCATCAATACTTCCCTGAAGATCGTCTAGAACTCCCTTCTTGGCAGCTTTAATGAGGCAATCAGCTGGATTCTGCAGAAAATTGCAAGCATGCAAACATAGGTTCAACAGCCACATAACCAGACTTCCTATGAGAAATCATACAAACATTAAAACAAATATAAGAGAAAACAATTAACATACAGAAAAGCATGCTTGCATGAAGGGTGAAGAGACGTTCATCTGTTTTCTTTGCTCTGCCAACCCTTTTGCATGTAAGGCAACAAACTCTCCTGTAGCTGACAGACAATCTGCAGCAAGAAGCAAATGCTCTACAAGTATAGCCTTGCCAGTGTCAGATATTGCAGACCTCAAACTCTGCATTTGAAAGTGCCTTTTTTCAGTTAGAAACGCTAACAATTGTCATAGATTGTGAATGCAAAAATAAAGAAGAAAAAGGGTAACAAAACCCACACTCAGAAAATATGTCCGTGCAACATCTATTCCAAAGGCCAAAGTCAAATCGTGAATCTCATTTGGATGGCTACGTTCCCAGTCAATCAAATCCATTATATGGAGACAATTGTTCATAAGGGCACCCCAGAATTTTGTTCTTTCACAGTTCTCTGACATAATAACTTTCAAATAGAGTTCACCAGAACAACTTCTATGAGATCTTGCCAGGTTTGGCGAATCTTTCCATAAGATATCCACCTTTTTGAACTCCAGGAACCCTAATTCATGTCAGAAAACAAGAAATAAAAATAAAATAAAAGTAAATAATATCAACAGATGTATTTAACTTCTAAAGTACACTTCTTTCAGGAAAGACAGATGATCACACAGAGTATATCACACGCATAAATTTAAAAACCAAGTAATGCCACCAATTATGAAGCATTTGCAAAATCTGCCAAAGAAATACATTGGTTTCACCTACGTAATATCAAAAAGGGATAGAATGATACTCATGGTTTTATAGCCATACAAAAGGTGCAAAAGACTCAGAAATAAAAACAAAATTGCCCCAACCATATTCTTTGTTTGCTCCGTTTCTATGAATCGTAAGGCAGAGTTCAAAGCGTGAAGTAAATACTTCACAATTTAACAATCATTTGATGCCACAATTTCTGCTTTCATATGCAATTTTCACAAGGGCAATTACATCAATGAGACAAGCTGGATAGACATATATTCTTAGTTCAGAAATAACCTTTTATAACAGTTCCAAGAAGGGATGGTATCACCATATCTCTAAGGGTATCCAGTTGTACACCTGAATTCCTGGAGCATTGTGTCATTGTGACTGTGATACAAAATGTAGCATCATTTTTTCCCTGAACGTCATCTACAGAACAGTCCCTGCAAATTAATAAAAAAGGTCCAAAATAGGATACAAAAGCTTCAGCCAAGAAGAAGATATAGATGTTTGGGGTAGAATGGTGGCCTCGGCAATCCAAGCTTTCAATTATATTGAAATTTACAGATAGAAAAAAAAAAGTGAGATGCATAAAAAATGGACAGAACAAACACATAGTTACACTTTAAATAGGAAACTTAAATCATGGTGTGGAAAGAAGCAGCTTACTTGCATGTTATTAGCAAGTTTGGAAGATTAATTTTTGATCTGGCATTAGTAGAACTGCACTTCATGTAGAGAGCATCAATTATAGACTGCGGTTTTAGTCTTCTCCTCTTTGCCATCTCCTGAAAAACCACAATTTTTTCATGAGAAGCTGGGACTTGAATAGATACCAAAAAGATATGTTCTCCAATTGTAATACCTTGAATACATGAAAATGACAGACCCAGGGACTGGAATGCGTACGCCTACAGGCCTGCGGAGAGAAGCTAGTACCCAAAGAGAAAATCAATTAGCTAGCAAATGCATCTATTGAAAATAATAACGGATTGAAATGGAATGAAAACTTACAATATCATCACAGTCGAAACAATGTCTGAAAAGAATAGTCTCTCCAAATGACTCTGAACTTCTAAAGCAGCATACTCAAAACCATGCATCCATCTTCCGAGTTTCTTTGACAAGAACAGTGATGCAGTTTTATCACCACTACGTTTTTGGACCCCACACTCCAGAAGTTTCTGCACAATCAAATTGAGATATTGGGAGATTAGTAAGCATTATAAGAACTACATAATAGAAATAGAGGTAACACAAATAATTGATTGTTGAAATCAATGCATGAAATATTCTTCTCAAATCCTAAAACGTTCCATCACTGTATATTTTTGCATGATCAGCCCATTCATGAGGGAAAATGAAGAGCTGTATTCATGAAGATTAATAAGATAAGCACCAATTCAATAGCTTAAGGTTTTAGAGTAAGTGATTTTTTAAATAAAAATACCACAATAACGAACTTGAACTTCTCTAAAACTTATGAGATTCAATGTACTCTCGGGAGGAAAATAAAGTCAGGCTCAGGTAGAAAAAGAAGCAAAAGTCACATGATGTTTGCAAACCAATTTCACAGGCCCAAAAAAAAAAGGTTCAAAATTATTTTTCACTAGATTGGTAATTAATCTGAACAAAAAGTGACCTATAATTTGATGTGACATATGAGGCAAGACTAGCAGTGCAGCATATCAACCAGTCTAGAACATGGAACAATGAGAGGGTTCATTCCATTTACCCCATTGAATGTGATAAGCTAGTTGAACAAGGAGATTTTCCAACCAGTAAAGACAATGATAAGCCGGTGGCTAAGAAATGCTTAAGAAGGTTTTTCCTAATTTATTTATTTTTTTTTTTTCAGCACATAGGAAGCAGCAATTTAAGGAGATAGGAACATGTGTTTTCCATTTTACTGCTGCTACCAAATAGGGATATTATTTTACTTTCAAATCTAGCCAGCATAATATAAATAACATATGCAATTAAGTAGGCTAATTATACAGCAATATAACCTGAATCTTCTTTCTAATTTTGTAGAATCCTGATTATGGCAAGTCCAAAGAAAAGTTCAATTAAATTAATAAAAGGTTTTGTTTCCTAGTTCAACAATGATTGGATTTCCTAAGTTGGAGAAGTTTGTATCTCAAAAGACTTCCAAATTGCTAAGAAGACTGAATTTAAAAGTCTAGTTTTCAAATTGGTGAAAAGTCTAAAGAGAGAGGAATTCCAATTCAAGATGGATTGATGAACATTCAAAGGAAACCAAAATAGTGCAGCCCAGAGTCAGACCAAAGGGAAGCCGGGGTTAGAGCTTGTTTAGAACTCATAGGGAAGACGCAGGTAAGGCGAGGGTTCCCTACACAACCAAGGCGTAGGGAACCGTGAGGGTTCGACTTCCCGGATTTTTAAGATCCAATTTCCTATTTTATTTGGGGTTCTGTACATTCTATTCATATGCAGCTGTATTTAATGTAAATATACAAGGACCATATTATAGAATTGAAGGAGAAAATTTCATTGAGAGAGCATAGAGTCTATTTTCTTTTTTAACATACCTAGTGTTCATATGTCTTAAAAGATTCCAAGACAGCTTTATGAGGAACTGGAAAGTTTTTTCCACTTGGTCATGGTGCATCGGGGAGTTTGAGCAAAAGATTGAGCGGAGACGTGCGAGAAGTCGTAGAGTGTTTAGGTTCAATTCTTGTAACCAAATTTTATAGTGAAAATTGTTTGGGTAGTATCCGAAATCGGACCGGGTTTTATCTTACTATTTGGTAAGGATTCTCCAGTTATCAATCTTGTCTCCTTTCGATTGATCGATTGATTGATCTTTTGTTAGAGTTGTTTCGGAATTTCAAATTTCTCTTTTCTCAATATTTTTCCTTCTTCCCTAATGTCATGTTGGTAGCAAAGTTAAAATCCTAGGCTATGAAATCTTAGAAATCACGTATCCGATCATCAAACTCACAAATCTAACCCCACCAGAGTCTTTGCCATCCATTGAAAAGCCAAGCTCACACCGTTGACTCAATAGAAAGAGGCCCATGTGCTGCTACATGTTAGGCAATCATCCACCACTTGCAGTGGCACATGTACGAATGAGATGTCTTTTGACCTTTGGTTCCTTTCATGGTGGTCATCTGCCTTGATTTATTGCATTTGGACAATTGTTGATTGTTTGGAAGACGAAGCTCAATTAGATCTCTCTTGTCCAATTCGATCTAATTGTTTAAGGCTTCTTTGAGACTCAACTCAGATCCTTGAGACCTGAGAAGCATGGATACTCTAAAATGGATGTCGTATCCATATCTGATACGTATCGGATACACACACTCTTTGAATACTTACGTCACATGATGTATCCTATTACTTTATCATTTTATTTAAATACATGATTAAGACAAATCTAGATTTGAGTAGTTCAAACTCTTAAAATTATAAAATCTTATGACTTATATTTTGTTATATTTTATATATTGAATTATTGTGGGAGTGTATGGACGTAGGTTGAGTCTAATCTTTCTAGGAATCGTGCTGAATATCAGGAAAATAGCGTGACCACCAGAGTTTGGCAGAGAAGTGAGAACCAGGGTAATCTGCAACAAGAAAGAGAGAGAGAGGCTTCAGATGGTGATGGGTTGATAGCTTGTATTCCAATGCCCGACCCTCTAGAGAAAGGGGGATTATATATGTGAGGAGGGGAATCAGGGCTTTGAATTCATTAAGAGAATGTCCAGCCCTGATTCAGTGTACATAAGGAAGGGTAAAGGCCACACACTCAATGCGCTTTCTGTAGACTAGTTGAATGAAGTCCAACTGTCCCCTGGTTCTAGCCTCCAATCTACTAAATCTCCAATAATCCCGCTAGTCATTAATTAATTCATTGAACGAATCATGAGATCTTGTTCCAAGTCCAAGGAAAAGTGTACATTCGGAATGTTGCTCTATGTATAATTAAAGGTGATGTGGCGTGTGGGGTTGCGCATTGAGCGGTGGTATACCTAGGGTCGTCTAACCGCAATTCGAGTACCCACAATTATATATTAAATTAATTTCGTTGTGAATGTTATATTTATATATAATTAATATACAAAATTTATGATTTTTTGACCGTATCCCTACTGTGTCCGTATCCTCATTTTTTTAAATTTGTCATATCCATACCCGTATCGTATCCATAATCCGTATACATATCCATGCTTCTTAACTTGAGACTCAATTAGGATTGTTTGGCATTTGCCATGCTAGATTGAATTTCTTTTCACCATGCTAGTTTGGGGCCACATTGAATTAAGTTTGAGAATTGATTGATAATTTACTTCTAGTTTCTAATTTTTCATACGTCTCTATTGCATTATTCGTCTAGTGTGGGTGAATCTAAACATATTATGTTGGAAAATGATGATTTACCGTGGTCAATTACGTCTAAAAGGTTACCAAGTGAATTACTTAGCCTAGGCCTGTGCAATTAACGTGCACTTTTGTAATGGAAAGAGTTGAAATACCTTCCAAAGCTGCTTAATGATGATTCGATTGTTATGGATGTGATTTGCCAGAGTTTGAAAACCCACATTTTTACTATAGGTAAATTTTATGACTTTTTAAAGATTTTGAATTCTCCCCACCTAGTGGGAAAAGGCTTAGCTTGGTTTTGGTGTAAAGATTTTGAATTCTCTAGCAAATTCATTCTTTCAACAAAATAATGTATCTCGTTTGTTTAGAGTTATACGAGAAAATCCTCATTACCAAATAGGATAGCTGATCTTTCTTTGATCACTAGGGTTCTCTATAATACGTTTTCTTTCTCCGTAGAGATCTCAACAGAGGCATCGGCTCCCAGATTTGGCGTCTCTATTTTCATCATCTTTTGTTTTGACATCATATTAGAGCACAAATTCAAAACTCCGGCCACCTATGGTATCCTGAAAAAAGCACCTACAGTCGCAAGGAATGGAGAGGCCCTATTAGGATCTTATATTGATTCGGGATGTTTAATTTTACCGATATGGCATAAATCCCAACACCTGCAATGCAAGTCGTTATTTTCAAAAAAGTATCATCGTGTTTGTATACTCCTCGATTCAATAAACGAGGACTAGGTCCATTTGAGTTAGTTCATTATTATGTTTTAGGATTCAAACCGTGTAATTTCAAAATTGAGTTTTAAGTGCTTAGTCACATTTGTCGATAATTATGCTTCATATACATGACTTTACTTACTGCAAAACAAACCATATACCAACTCATGAATCTGGCCTTTTCTAATCAAATATTGTCTCGTTTTAACACAGATCAACCTTAACATTTTCATCTCAACTACATTAACTTTATTAACATATTTGTTTAGTTGCCCAATATTATAAACCATATAACATTGTGGGTCTAACCGCTATTTTATATAACTTTTCTTAAAACTCAGGTATACGACAATCACATAAAACATCTAATTCATTATTACATTTAATCCAAACCACATTAATTGTACATGTAACATCCCCACTATCTCTTCATCGAGTCGAATAATAGACCGCAAGTACCGAAATTGTCCACTCATAATAATTTCCTAACCTTCAATGCTACTATTCCTTCATTTATATTTTGATTACTACCAAATTCGCAAACACGTCAAGAATTTTTGATTTGATAATGCTTTGAAATATCTGCAGTCTATACCCTTAAGCTCCATTTGGATAAACGTGGATTGCAAATAAACATATTTAAAACCAAACAAAAAATACAAGTAACGTGACTTACCACTTGTAAACTGATAACTATTTTGTTATAATTTTTGTACACTTGAACAATCAATGTTAAAGATTTCAAATAACTACTTTTACATGATTGTTTCAAATCCATCATTATACTTTACGTCCACTCTTTCAATTTCAAGTTTAAATCCATATTAAATATATTTTTTAGTTATTCTTCATCAATAATTAATGTCAAATCTCTTCTACAACCGCTTGCTATATGATTTTACTTTCTTGTATTAAAAAAATATGTAATATTAAAAGATTTCAAAAGCATAGCAAAAGAACTGAATGTCTCCACGTAAGGCCACTTGTTATATCATAAAGAAAGTCACAAAGAGCGTCATGATTAAGTAAGAAAAAGTCGGAAAAGGCAATAAAATTAATCAAATGAACTTGATTTGATGGAACCCACCCTTCATTCCCTCTAACAACCATTACACACCGGCCTCAACAAGAGAAAAAGTTTGAATAAAGCAAGAGGAATATAGTAATGTAAGAAAAATGGAAAGAAAATTTTAAGCTCCCATTTGATAACGTTTATGTTTACCAGTTTTT
Organism: Sideroxylon spinosum; assembly: GCA_003260245.2. Classification (NCBI taxonomy): domain Eukaryota; kingdom Viridiplantae; phylum Streptophyta; class Magnoliopsida; order Ericales; family Sapotaceae; genus Sideroxylon; species Sideroxylon spinosum. The sequence continues at coordinate 8,344,657 of QLOD02000002.1, forward strand.
CTATTCATATTTATAAATTTTTGAAAACTGATAACAAAGACATACTTATTAAATGTGTTTTTATTTTTTTTAGAAACTTAAAAAGAAAAAAGTATATAAAAGAAGTGTTTTTCACTCTGTTTTTTTTTTTTAATAAATATTTGTCAATCTTAATGCTTTGTCCATTGTTGCATCATATTAAAATAAATTACTTTGTTCAAATACATTATTATACTAAAATTATTTTTAATATATAACATAATTAAATTAAATTAATTATCTATATTAAATCTATAATATATTTTATTAAATCATATTTAATAAATATCATAATTAAATTTTTTGAATTATTATAAAATATGATTTATCCAATTTTATTAATAAATAATATAATTAAATTTGAATTAATATATTTTATATTATCCAATTAAATGATTTTTAATAAATAATAAATAATTTAATTTAATTAATATTTTCAATCAAATTAATTTAAAATTAATATGAAGTATATTTGACCAAATTCAATTAATTTTTAAAAAAACTAATAAAATCAAATATTTTATTAAAATAAAAAAATTAATAACTTTAAACAAAATTACATTTCCAAACGCAGTTTTAGTTTTATTTCAAAAAAAAATAAACATAAACAGAAAAATAATAAGGTTACCAAACGGGCCCTAAACGTGTGGAGAAACAACAATTATCCAACAAACCAATTGTTTAAAACTTGCATCTGCCACTGTGCGGGAGGGTAGGTAGATTTGGAGGAGTCTAGCATTTTCGGAATAATATTAACTACCGAGTGTGGTGGAGTCACCTAAGTCCAATAAAGGAATGAGAACCAAGACAATCTGCAATGTGAGAGAGAGAGAGAGAGAGTAATGTAGGTGAAGGTAATAGGATAGTGAATGCTTGATGCCAAACCCTTCAGACGAGGAGGGTTTATATAGGTGAAGAGAGAATCCTTTTAGGCGGGAGTCAAGGCTTTAAATCTATTAGGAGAATGTTCAGCCTTGACTCAGCACACCATAATGGAATAAGGAGTCCACCAATTTACTGAATCCTCGATGATCCCGTAAGTTTGTTAGAAAGATCCCAGACCTTATTCCTTATCCGAAGAGAATATATATTTTCGCGAGGAGCTATTGCCGCGTGAGCCCCCGCGTTCTACTAGGAGTGCTACAGCGCATGAAGCTGTGTACTACGGAAAAAAGTGACATAACCCTAGGCCCTATGGTTGCGGCCAGGTACCTACACTATGAAATTGATCTACATTATTTTAAAGGTTCTTGCAGAGAATTTGGTATTTCTTTGAGGTTAACCACTGCTTGGTAAGGAACTAGCCAATGGTTACTTGGAAAGATTAGTTTTCAAGGATTGTTATGAACATTATTTGCCAAAAAATACAACAATAATAAATCAATCCACAAAGCAGATATATGCAGGTTGTAAGGAATGCGGGGGGAGAGAAAGTACCTTCAGATTCAAAAGTGGTGATGTTTCGAGTGCACTAATTGGTTGATCTAAAGCACTATATGCAGCTTCAGAGAGGGCACAAGCAGCCAATGAGCCAACTGGTTGGCCAGCTGTGGCACCACAAACATAAGTGCCATTATTGAAGGAAAGATCAGTTCCATTACTTGGAGAAGCAGCATCCTCAATGTTATAAGAGAACTGAACAAGTTGATTCCCATAAGCATTTCTCACTGTCCCATCATATCCAATGTACAAATCACGCATGAAAAACATAAGCCTCCGAGTCAACGTGCCAGGAAGATCAGCGTTGTCACTGAAGGAACTATCTCGAGTCATTAACGAATGAACAAAACATTCCAGAGGATTCAAGCCTGAAAGAAAGGAATTTTCAACCACAGCACAGGGAATGTAAGGCCCACATTCAGGAATATCACGAGTCACATGACTTGAAGCAGGTGCCTTGTGATTATTCCATGATGCACAAGAAAGCTGATGGGGCATTCTGAAAGATAATGGAATTAACGAATGCTGCAAACCAACACACATGCTATGCTGCACTAATTTCACCAAATTGCCTTTGCTTCCAGCCTTTAACATGGCCAGCAATGAATTTTCCTTACTTGAATACTGGTATATTAGGTTTTGAATATCCCAGAAAACTTTCTTAAAAGCAGAGACAGAAAGTTGACTAAGTGCAGCTGACTTCTGCTTCACATAACACAAGTGCTCTGCCTCAAAATCCATAGCATTTAGACTTTCTTCAATTCCAATAAGGAAATCCTGATATGCATCTATCATCAACAGTTTGGTATGAGAGATTCGGTCTGCCTCTTGCAAACCACAAGAGACTTCATCAATCATATTTTTCCGGGAGGTTGAATCAGAAGAGAGGTAAAGGTCAGACAATGAAACGCTCAAGCCCCTCATTGACAACCACTCACAAAGAACTTCCTGAGCAGCATACAGGAAGTTGAGAGTTTTCTGTTGGCAATGTTTGATAAGACACTGGATAAGGTTTCCATCAGTGTCACGTAGCCAAGAAGACCCGTCAGAGGAAGACAACAGCTCACCCTTAGAAATATGAACACTATTTGGTGAAAAATCATAATCAAAATCTGGGGGCAGGAGCAAACTGAATAATTGCTTTCCAGTCCAGAAACAAGTATTTGGTGAAGTTGCTTTGAAATAACTACTTAATAAAGTTGTTTTTGCAATGGCTGGCAATTGTAACTGATGACTACAGAACATCTGCAGCTGCTGCATTTGAAAAATGTTCAAAAGCACCCCATCCTCCACAACCAAATGAGCTGCAGTTAAACTATCTTGACATAACAAAAGGAGGTTTCTACCACTCTGTCCATTAATCAACTGCCTGTCCAAAGCAACAAGCTCTTGGAGCTCAGTTCTGGAGTCGATTGATTGAGGGACATAACCATGTAGGCAATCACCATCAAAATCACCACGAAAAGGAGAGCAAATTAGTGGGTTTATCGAAAGAACTGAGTTTACTGGAAGCACCCTCACAGATAAAGCAATGTGGGAGTGTTGATGAATAGAAGGCGGCCTATTTATCAACACAATATCTCCATCATTCAGTGGCCTATACACAATATCCCCAATCTGCAACTTACCCATAGACCTTACGAGAACAAGCTCATCTTTTCTACGGACATAGGTCTCTCCCTTCTCAAGAATTTGGAGATTACAGCAACTGTTCAACTTCTCCCAGTTCCAAGAGTTCAAATGCTCAGAGATATGTAATCTCTCTGCAATTCGACATGGTATACCAATTTCACCGAGTTTGATGTTCGGATCACCAACTACAACCATGCGGAAGACGTGATCACTTCGCTTCCCAAGAAGCAGTTCTTTTACATGCTTCAAACCAGACATACTGGAAGAATCTTTAGTTGATAACGCAGAATCTTTAGTTGATAACTTTTCAGCTCGTATCTGCAGGATTAAAAGTTTTTAACGGAAAGCAATAAGCATAAGGGTCTCCAAAGACTGGCCTGAAGATATAAGAGAATAAAGGAAAAAGTGGCTTACCTTGGAAGTTTTTAGGCCATCAAGAACCCGGGAACTCAACTCATTTGCTGTCCCTCTAAAATCAACCAACTTTTTGAAAGCCCTTGTGCGTTCATCCTAAAACCATTTAAGTAAAACTATAATATTAGGAAAGAAAAAAATCATGCAATTTGATTGAGTCAATCATCATATCAACTGAAATGAAAGAGCAGTCAAAGAAATATGATTTACTTACAAAGACCACATGCTGCCCGAATTCAGTCACACGATGACAGTTTGGAGTTACAAGGAAACAGTTGAAAAAGAGAGAATTTTTCTTAGAAAATGACTCTTTAAGAAACTTTGGATCAACGTCTTTTAACATATAATAGACCTGAAGACAACATAGATTGCATCATAATTCTTATCAAGTTATTATAAAAATAAGACCTTAGAAAGAAAGAAAGAGAGAGAGAGAGAGAGAGAGAGGATGCATAGTGAAAGCAGAGAGAGCACCTTTAACAAGGGAAAAATGATAAAGCAACGTTAATTAAAATAAAAAATAAACATAATGCTTGGTTGAATTTGGTTCCCTACATACACGAAATCATTAGAAGCCAATCCCATTTCCAGGTGTACTGTTAAAAACCACAATATAAAATTTGATATTTTGGTGTTAAGTAATTCAGATGGTCAAATTTTCCATGGGGAAGAGCTAGCATTTCTACCGGCCATCAATAATTACTATGGAGCCCAAATTTTAACCAGCCCACACTTGTGTTAAATCTACCTTCCTTGAGTGCTACACATGCCAAATGCTGCATCGATTAGACAGGGTATCAGTCTCATAAGGAAACACCTCCTCTCTCTAAACAACCAAAATGAAGAAATCATAATTTGCAGCAATATAGGAAAGGGACAACTCTCCATTACTAAGCAGTTGCCCCTTGCTATCCACAATTGGCTTATAATGGACATGAAAGATAAATGTATGCCTTTTTCCTCAGTATTTTAATACTTGAACTAACTTACTGAAGATGTTAAATAAATTAGGCAGTGAATTCCCTTAACAGTGGCCGAAGACTAAATCCCAACATCATTTAGGTTAGAGAGCCATGGGCAGAAAAGGGTGGCCCTGTTATGCCATCCCCAGACCAGGGAATGGACCAACATTACCTGGAAAGTGAATCGTTTCAGTATATGTAACAAAATCAGAACGGGAAACGCTTGTACTCTAAAATACAGTAGGATGGGAGATAGGCTTCATATGGAGCTGTCACATATTTTTGTACATAAAAGAGACTTATTTGAAAAAAAATAAAAAAACTAAATAATCAAGAAAATAAAGCAGTATAAATATTCAAGAAACTAAGTGCACTTTCTATTTGATATGAATCCTCAATCATTATCCTTTCATAGAAGTTTTAACTTATTGGTTATTGTCACAGAATTTGATGTCTATTTATTTTTTTTTATTTTGTGTGTGTGTGTGTTGCCGCCGGGGGGGGGGGGGGGGGTTTTGCCCCCAAATGCTAGCTCCCCTCATCCCTACACCCCTCCATGTGGAACAATTGAGGAGAGAGGGTAGCATCCCCATCACAGGGGTGTAAATCCAGGCAATGGCCTGCCACACCAACCTACCAGAAAGATTCAAACCAAGGTTGGGAGAAGTTCAAGCTCCTAGCTCCCTATCGGATACCTTAGTGGTTTCGGTGCTTCTATGTTACAAAAGAATGACCAGATTTAAACTTCCACAGCAAAATCTCTAAATTATTGAACTGTTTCATTTTTACAGCCACGAAATTTTAGTTATTCTTTTTGTAAACGGGCTAACTCCAAAATAACCCAATTCGTATTTTTGGAACAGCCAAATAGGCCATCAAAGCTTTTTTTATATTTCTTGATAGTCTAAGCAGAGCACTTATTTTATGAAAACCAAGCAGCTAAAGAAATAAGGAAAGATGATATACAGCTTGCAGCTCGTGAATACGTATACCTTGCACCACAGGCATACCAAAACGTAACTCTATAAACAACATCATCTCCAACTCTTCCCAAAAAAGATGATTAAAAAGAATACCCTTTGGTAAACCATTTACAAGAAAAGTCAGCAGCATTAGTAAAACATAAATTACAATTCCTTCTTTACTAGCATCAAATTCAAGTATTATCAACACAACACCTGCGACAAAGTTCTGATTTCCTCAACCTTCGTTCATCTTTCAAATGTGTATATCACAAAACATTTACCTAAAAGTGGAAAGAGTCCATATGTTATTATCAGCACTACCATTGCAAGTTAAATTGAGCATATCATATTTTATGAATTGAGTTCCATTTTTTAGTAATACAATCCAACAGTGGAGTGCTTTAATTCATCAAAACATATATTCCACCAGTGGAAATTTTTTCCAGCTTACCTGGACAAAGATAGATCCAATATGCAAAAAGAAAATAGAGGAAAAAGAATATAGAGGAAAAAGAAGAAAAGGTTCACAGATTAATATGTTTGTACAGATGCTACCTGGGCATGTGAAAGAACTCTTCTGTTTGGCTTCATAAAACTTTCATCTTGTTGTGGATCTTTTGGAATAATATCCCAATAATCAGAAGCCAAACCTTCCCAAGAACTTCTATTTTGAAGCTGCTTCGACAACTTTTCCTTCACTTCAACTATAATTGCAGTCTTTCCAAAGATATCTTCTGACGAAACTTTAAATGTCATTCTAGGATAGTAGTGTTTGAAAGCTCCCTGTTTAACAAATATGAGTACAAAACAAACAGGCAAAAGGGACATAAAGCTTGACAATAGCCAAATAATCTTACATCACAATATTTGCAATTTCTAAATTGACGCTGCCTAGATGTTGTTGAATCAGCACCCTAACACATACAAACAAAGATAATATCAGCAGCAATTCAAAAACTAGAAACCAAATAAATTGCAGTAGCAAAGAATGAGAACCATCTAGTAACAGTAGTAGTCAACAGACTAGATTACTAAATTGATTCCAAAACCAACAAATCTACTCTGAGATGTTGAGAATTGGTATTAGCAAAAATAATATGAAACTGATTTTGAAAATAAAATATGAAATTTACATTTTACCGCATTAAGAATAAATATATAAATAAAAACTTCAAAGTATTCTATTTCTTAGTTTGTTACTGTTGTACATAGCCAAAATCAAGTATCCACATGTAAATCTCACCATAATGGCAAAGGAATAGGCAATTAAAAGAAGCAGGGAATGCTATGATGAGGATTAGAACCTCTCCATTTCATACATTGAATGGAGACTTCCATTCTACTCTACAGATGTGTGCCACCTCATAAAAAAACAAAACCAATGGTCAACATGTGTCTCTGAGTGTCTATTTTAAAATGAACAATAGAATAATAAGACAGGTTTTATAAGTGTCATACGCGTATTAACAATATCTGATGAGTACAACAACTGTCCAATTTAAAAAATTACAAAACACATTTCGATATGTGCCCACCACATGTCAATAGAGAACATAGGTGTCCATTTCAAAAGCAATAAAAAACAATAAGTGTCTGACACATGTCAATAGAGTATTTGACAAGGACACACAGTGTCCATTTTAAAAAATAATAAGACACGTTTCAATAAATATCTGACAAGTGTCATATTCAAGAAGAACAAAACTAGTGTCTATGAATTAAATTTACATATTATTTCTTCTTTTCTGTCTATAATATGTAAATTTAATTAAAAGAGGAAATGGTATATATGAGGAAGTCTAAACAATGGTCAGATTTAATTCTACACAAGTCCCCCAAAAAAAATGTGCTTCCTTGTTCACCATGAAATGAAAGTTGTGATAAAGATTCCATGTTAGACAACTGGAGCAATAATCCCGAATAAAACAGAAAAAAACAACACAAACCATGCTTAAACAGTAACAATAGGAAAAGCATATTTCAAAAATTTGCAACAATCTTTGACAAAGATATTACTACTTCCTTGTTAGTAGATAAATGTTGAGGGTAGCACAAGAACTCACCTTGACCCTGTCACGCCTAATGGATTTACAACCAGGGCAAATTTTATTCAAAATCAGCGCAGTTTCCGATATAAAATACGGGTGAAGAATTGAGAATGGGAATTTGATTACTCCAAAATGTCCTGCAAAATTAACATATCCAAATAACAACTAAACGCAGGAATGAATCAAATAATAAATCATTATGAAGTTCTCCATTGCACCTTCACAACTTTTTGCATTGTTGGCACCACATGTGGGACATTGAGAGGTTGGATTTGGCATCCCCAGCTTTGGATCTGTTACCTCATTTGCTGCTTCTATTGTTAAAACTGATATTTTCTCCTAATAAAACATTACCATGTTAAATCAGATTTCTTTCGTATGAAAATATGCATTCAACAGCGAGTACTAATGCCCAATTACAACGTAAATGGTCACCTGACCAAGTATATTATGCAAAGTATTAAAAAACATAAAACAAAAAAAAAAAAAACAAAAATTGACAAAAGCAACAGCTGAAATACCACTGATAGGACCTTTAAAATGTTAGGGCTAACTATCGAAACCATCAACTAGACACATCTGGGTTGGTCCACTTATGGCATGCAAATAAACAAGCAAGATTGAAATAGGTCATTGTAATCATTAAGACAATCCTTTGCCAATAACATCATTACACTCACATTCAAAAGCAAAAAATAAAATAAAGAGAATAATATATTCAAAGGATTAATAAAGTTTTACATCAAAAATCCAGATACATCTCTTGCAATAAGAAAGCACAAAAATTAACTCAAAATAGTAAGCAATGTCCTTCTTGGGATGGGAATTCAAAGAAATAATGTTTAGGAAGCCATTGTTAAAGCCAAGTGCATGAGATTCCCACCTATGCAGGGTTTGGGAAGGGGCAATATAGTCAGTTTTATCCACCCAATAATTGGAGAGATGGTTTGCAAGTATTGAACCCATGACCCCTTAGTCCCAAAGGAACAACATTACTGTTGAAGGCCAGGAAGCAATAGTTGAAATCAAAAATTAAAAGATAACAAGGTGCAAGAATCAGATAAAGGGAAAACAAAGTTATGAACAAGAGACATCATGCGCAACATCTTCAATCGCAGCTACAATTTGCAAGACCATCGAACAGGTATGGTATTCAAACAATCCAAAACAATGGAAGCAAAATCAACATTTTATTCTATGAAATTTGAGGTCCACGCAGATCAACCAATGAGTTGCACTATGTAAACTTAACAGATACTTACTGCATCTATGTCATTTAAAATACTAAAGTTTATGCCCACCAGGACCCCTGATGGCACTTGCAGCTCTACCCATGAATGACTGTTCATTGAAGCCATCTTCTTTCAGCAACAAATTAAGCAACCTACATAGCATGCACAGTAAGCATTAAAATGATTTATGAAGAGTGAAAGTTAACCAAGTATAAACAATAAATTATTAAGAGTAAATAGTAATTCCATATCAGTTTATGGGCACAGAGGAACAGTCTGGCCTTGAGAGCCTTTTATCTATTTTTTATTAGGATAATTGCCTTTCTACCTCTATACTTGGGGTCAAAGTCACTTACCTGGGATCAAAATCACTTACACCTTCTGTACCTCGTTATTGCACATTAATAACGCTGTACTTGTGACTAAAGTTTACGCATCGCGTTAAGTGGTAAAAAGACAAAATTACCCTCTTCTTCTTCTTTGCTACCCTTTTCTCTCTCCTCTGTTCATCCACTTTTCTTTCTCCACACAGCTTTCACCATCACTGACTCGACAAATCTTCTTCAAATTCCAAGCATATATCACAAACCCAACAAATCTTCTTCAAATTTCAAGTATGTAATCACAAGCCAAGAAAAATATCTTTCTCAAATTTGAAATTTTTCTTAGAAGATATATAAGAAACAAAATTCATGCAAAACCCATAATATATATATATATATATATAACGCAAATCAAAACTAGATTAAAGAACTAGACAAATCAGAACGTCCACTGATTGAAGAGCCCCCCAAACTAGATCTCAAGTCCGAGCAAAGCAACAAACCCAATCCCCACAATTCCCCTTAACCTCTTGCTCCTAAAATAATACCCAATGACCAAAAAATATATATAGACAGACGCAAATGAAAAAATGAGACTTTAAGTAATTTTGGTGAAGATTTAATCAGACCTAGTCCGGATTTCTTGAGAATTTGAAGAAGTTGCTTTTATACACACACACACACACACACACAATATATATACATATAACCTCGAGAGGATCGAAGTCTGAGGGGAAGTAACCGACGAGAGGGAAGATCCCATTGGGGAGTTCATTGAGGGTCTCAATCTTCACATGACTGCCGATGGCTACGTCTCCAACGACAGAGGGTTGGAAGGGCATTTTGGTCTATTTATCTTTTATTTTTTGTTGAATATTGAACACTTGCACTTTTTATACGTGTGCATTTTTTATACGTGTGTATCTAATGCACCATTAAATTCAACAGTTCTATCCAACTTTTCACTTTAATCGCAAGTATAGGGGTTATTAGTGGATAATAACAAGATAAGGGGTATAAAGGTAATTATCCCTTTTCATTACTTATGTCATAGACGAAACTTTAGCATGATACCAACACAAATGCACACCTCTGGTAAAATTGTAGAATACATACTTTTACAAAACAATGAAAAAAATAATAAAACTAAAATCCTTCATGAACAGATCAGCAAACACAACAAAAACATTGGCCATAGTGCTAAAGACGTACAAATAAACCTACAAGAAATGTTTATGGAAGAAGACCTAACCTAACTGGTAAAGACTACTGCAAATCACACCACAGACCCCAAGTTGGGTCTCTGCTTGAGATCAAATACCTTTCCCACCCACCTTAGCCATTGGTCCATTTTGTTGAAAGCTCGTTTTTTTTAAAGTGTTTTATGAAAGGCAACTCATAGAAATCCTACCAATTAAGAAGTTAAGATGCCTTTGGCAATATCGAGCCACATTAATTTTTTTACTAAGTGTTAGAAGATGCAACATAAGATGCAACATACTTGTCCGAGAGCTCGTGATTTTAATAGTGAAAAAGGTAGGAAAAACATGAACTACTAAGATTCCATTTTGTCAACAAAAAAAAAAACACTAACAACGTGCTCCTATCTCATGCTTTCCAAAGATGCACTTACCCCAATAACATTTGCATGCTTTACAACGTGAACGGTTTTCTAAACATGCACTTACCCCAATGAAATTGCGTGCTTTACAATGTGAACGGTTTTCTAAAAAGTAAAATGCGGATAATATTTATGGAAATTTTGTAGAAAGCAAAAGCTTTTACAACACTCAAGTGCCTTCCATGATTTTCGTTTTAAGATGCTGACGCAAATTATGTTTCAAGCAAGCACTAGAGGAGATAGACTTATTACACCTTCTTAATTTTATAGATTGCCCCAATAAACTGCTTAAGTGCACAATACTACTTGGCCTTACAAGTTCCTTAATAGAAAGGAGGGGACAATTAGTTTCTAGGTCAACCACTGCATGCGATGATCCAAATTATTGATCAATTGTTCTTAAAATATGCTCAACGTGATAGTCTCATCTATTTGATTTCAATTAAATGCTCCATGAGCATTAGATCCCTGCGTATGGCAAGCTCTTAAAGAATTTCCTTTTTTTTTGAGATACTAGACCCATGAAAGTGATAACCAGAGGAGGTCCAATTGCATTGCAGCATTATAAACTATGAGTGACGCTCTTATGGGCCCAGTACGTGACAAAAGAAAATTAGATTGGGCAGGGATTCCAGGACATTAATTTGGGCAGGGGGCTTAAGACCCAATTTGTGAAAAGGGCTTTCACAAGATTTGACAGGGAAATGCGAAAGACACATAACCCTGCATCAATGGATCGAAAGACGCCAATTCAGTATAAAACTCTGGAGCCTTATAGCACTGATCGAAAGACGCCAATTCAGTATAAAACTCTGGAGCCTTATAGCACTTACATTTGTAAGATATTTCTGCCATAAATGGTCGGACACCGTAAAAGATATTAATTTATCAGAAATAACTTCCCTCTCTCATGATCAAACAAGTAAAGACTCATCAGACTATATTTATGGCCTTTAGAATACAGTTAGCTATTTTGCTTAATCCTAACAGAAGTCAATGTAATATTGACATGCTAACATCAATCATGCATGGTATTACGATCAGCAAAAAAAAAATTATATGCTCCAGTTATGCAAATAGAATCATGTCAGCAGAGAAATATAGAGCTAGGCTACTTAGGGAGTAAAAGTTACTATAACATGAGCTCTGTCACTCCAATTATGCAAAACAAGAAAATTTGATCCAACATGTCTGGTCCATGTGATCAAAAAAGAAAAAAAAAAAAAAAAAACATTGAACGGCAAACTTAAACTTAATTTGAGTACGAAAACTATATGTAAGCAAAGGAATCTGAGAGAAAACTACTACCTCAAAATGTAGAACTAAAATGTATTGACTATCACTTTGAGAATTATACTGGTAAAAATGATAAAAAAATATATCCAAGCTTAAAATACAGAATGGATCCATATAAGAATTTTGCCAATAGAAGTAAGAGAACGAATGTAACTGCTGGAATCCTATCATCAAAAAATACAATCTTAATTCTTAAAATTATGGAAATTACCTAATTTCTGAAAATGAACACAGGAATTATCATGCAATAAACAAGAGCAGTGATAAAAAAATAAATAAAATTAAAAAACAAAGAGTCCTTCATAATTAATCAAAAAATTGAATGTATAGAATAATTTTCATTTGTTGACCAATCGTTAAAGATAAATGCAATTCACATTTAATGTTTAATCATTGTAATCTGGAACTAACATCACAAGTTTCCTTCCTAATTGATCAAAACAACAAGCACTTGACATAATTGACAGGTGCTGCGAACTCATAAGGCTGTCAGTATACCTGATCAATTACTAATCCCATCAATAAAACTCATCATTGTATACATGGCTACAAAGCACATTGCCCAAGCATTCAATTTTCAACACTTCAGAAGCTCAAAATCAACACAATATGCAGAAAGAACAATCAATAGAGCCAATGTCGGTCCTCAAATTGAATAGAATCAATTTGCTTCCACCAAGTTAACACCTTTTCTTTATCAGCTCAACCTCATTGACTAAAAACCAACAAATATCATTCATCCACATTGCACAAAGCCCTCAACTTGACGACCCTTCAACACCCAAAATTCAGAATCACATGCAAAATTTGCACAAACATACGAATACAGAGGCCAAAATCAGAGAGAAGCCAGAATGAGGGGGAAAAAAATCACAAAAAATCACAAACATAAACATGCACCCATATATCATCAACGGATATAATCAAAAACCCACAAACTATAAGCAATAGAACAGATAAAGATGACTTTTTTACAAGTTCCTTTCTAACCTTTTTCTTGGGCTTTGAGTATCTCTTTGCACCGAGTGAAAGAGAGATAGAGAAGCAGAGAGGGGCACTCACAAGAACTCAAAAAGGCCTCTGTTCAGAGAGACTAACGCAAGCACTCTGAACTCTAATTACTAAACTATTTTAGCGCATATAAAATAAAAGAAAAAAAATCGGACAAAATTGTGAATTGCGAGGGAATCGAGGGCATAAGAACAAAGAGTATCGGGTGTGTAAAGAGAATAGTGTGTATATTTATATGTATCTGTATATGCGAATACAGAGGTTTGATTACGAAGCGCCGTCGATTCCTTTCAAGAAACTAGAGACAAGCTGAAGGGGGGAGAGAGAGAGGGGTAGAGACTAGCGCCGCGACAAAGTTTATGTGGTATTGTGTCAGTGACTGGAAAATAACCCTTGCTTTTGAGAGAAACTACAGAAGTGACATAACCTTTCCGCGGAAGGGAACTTTTGACAGCTGATTCTAAAATTTACAATCTAGTGGGGACAGGTGACAGAATTAAATAACCTTTTCTAGTTAGGTTAGTCATAATTGTTTCTATACTTACCGCACGCTCT
>QLOD02000002.1:8373794-8392371 GCA_003260245.2 Sideroxylon spinosum
CATCCAAAATATGACTACCGACGTTTTACAGCTCTATCTTAGTTATTACTCTTTTCAAAATGTAAAAATAAATTTAAAATAACAAAATATATGTATATAACAATATAGCTAACCATCCTCACCAGAGGTATTGGTAAACCCAAAAAAAAATATGAAACTTTATTTTTAGTAAAACTTTTTAATTTTGTTTAAGTATCAAATTCAAATATTAAATCAAATAATTTTAAAAACTACCTCTAATGAAGTTCTTCTATAAATTTTTAATTTTTAATCACCACATTATTTTACTTATATACTCTTAATTAAATTATACAAATGAATTTTTTTTAGAATTATTATTTTATTTTAAAAACTTAACAATAATCACACGTGTTTTGTGTGTATACTTTTACACTCCGTTTGAAAATATTTATTTTTTAGAATTGATTTGATTTTAAAATAAAAAATTAATTTGATTTGATTTGATTACTAAAGTTTTTGTATTTAGAATATATTTGAATTTAAGAATTAAATTAATCTGATTTAAGAAAAATATCAAATTTGACAATGTTAATAAGAAATAAAAAAATATGACAAAAGTGATATATCCACTTGGATTACTTAAGAAAGCAATAAATTCTTATCAAATTTTATTATTTTAAATTAGATTTTAATTATATAAAAATTCTAAAATTTAATTCATAAAATAAAATTAAATCCAATTCGTAAAATTTTATTTTAATTTTAAATATAAGAATTGACGAAAATCCTAATCAAATAAAATCAAAATTTTTATTATTTCAAATGGACTGTTAATATATATACATACACACACATATATAGGAACATTTTAAAAAAAAACACTCGCATTTCTTATCTCCAAAAAGAAAAAATGAGGACAAAAAGGAACTACTAGTTCAAATTGTCAACTTCCCGAATTGTCATTTTTCTCCGCTACGGGGAACCAAAATTCTATGCTTGTCACGCGGGGGAACCCATTTTCCTTAGCAGCAAAGTATTAGAAGGCACAGTTCCAAACGGCAAAAGGATACAACTACTGATGGGATCCAACAGGAGGAATTATCTTAGCAAATGAACTTACCATACGCAGAAAGCTTAGATTTGAGCAGAGAAGGGGTGTAAATGGGAAGAAGTGCACCTCCAACTCCACAGAGCAAAAGGCCTGGTTGATGACCCTCATCATCTTCGGCCACGGCCTCTACATAAATTACATCCCAATGGGACTTTCACGAGAGAATCAAACATATTTAGGAAAATATATCATGCTTGGTAGAAACGTCCAAGTTAAAGGCATTTTAAATGATGGAGCTACTCAAACAAAGCTCTCCAGTAATCCTTACATTATAATAATATATTTAGGGGGGGGGGGGGAAAAAAAAAAGCCCACTAGGTTTCGGTCGTTAGTCAAGGTTCTACGCTCGTTTTCGTAGAGTTAGCCCCTTAAAAGAAAGAAAAGAAAAAAATGGGTATAATACTTTACAAAATTTTGAGAATTGCAGACAATTATTATTCCAAAGGCTACAACATTGTATTTGAAATTTGTTGAAGATCGAGGGTCAAACAATGAGATGGAGTAACTGCCGTGTATATTTCTTTCAGGCAGAAGGAGCATATTCCTGAATTGCTGCTCCCAGCTTATTCCGATCCTCTTCGGTCTTTGTTCGTATTAAGAAAGTCCGAGCCACAACACCATTATTATCACTGTCGCCATTTCCCCCATCACCCTGCAAAAGGCATGCAAAAGTTCTTACAATTAAGTACCAAACCAACCAAACCAAGTCTTCTCCAATTAGGTGGAGTCGGTTATATGAATTTGACGATACCAATCAAATCTGTTTAGGATCATCCACTCTGTTAGAAAGTTCTTACAATTAAGTAAATGAAAAGAAGAAGGGGCAAAAAGCATTGGTGTTAGAGGGAATATGTATATATATAGTCCAACCATTGAGTCTTCCTGTGCGCGCACACACACATACGTCCCTTAAACATGCAGCAGAAATAGTAATCACTCTTTGTGGGCTCACTTGGGAATTCAGTATAAAGATTCACCAAGCCTGGAGTTTTGAGAGTTAAGTAAGAATATAAAGCCTGGAGGCTTGAGAGATATAGAAGACGATACTGGAGTTGAAAGGACGGACAAAGGACATTCCTATTTCTCATAAATGAGTTCCAAAGGAACGACATCTTTTAGTCTAAATAAGTCAACAACAATGTCCAATTGATTAGGAACCCAAATGTTCATGCACATGAAGTGCATGAAACAATAATCAGAACCTCATCTTTGCGCGGAGCTAAACACATGAAACATGTAAAAGCATGGGATGGGTCATACTGGACTTAGAAATTCAAAGAGAAGGCCATGAGTTCGTGGCTTAACAAAAGAATTGTATGGCTCCAAACACAGCAGCATTGTATAGGCACCACAGCATTTTTGCAGGGGTTGGAGGAAAACACCAAGCAGGTAGACAGCACTTGAACACATTCAAGTTTTAAGTGCGTGAAAATTGGACGTTAGTTTTTGAAGTTGGGTAAGCTAACCAAATGAGTAAATGCATATTTGAACAAATTCATCAAGAAGCATTTACCGCAGTATGAAATATCGTAACAATGGAATTTTTCTGCATGTTCGTCTTGATGCCTGGATATAGCAATGCATTTAGCAACAGTTTTCCCACCTGCAATAAGCAAAAGGTAACAAAAGTAAAAATATGGTTATATACGAGCTTTACTTCCCATATGTAAAGAACTAAACTATGTGGTGCAAATAGTCATAAAATGTAAGAAAAAAGAAAACTACCGGTGTGGCTTAGCTCTTCCCTTTGTATGCATAACGTGCGCATATAAATGCAAGTACTTTACATGTGCATCTAACACATGCAATGAACAAGAAAGAAGAATTGCCCAAAAAAAGGCAACATTATCTGGTTTTGAATAATAGTTAATTGGATGGATTAAGGCTACATGGACTTGAGTCCAAACTTTACCGATTGAAGCCCATATTTTAAATGCCACAGGATTGTAGATTCACCATGGTAAAGTCGGGGACATTTTAGCTTTCAAAGTTATCTCTAATTTCTATCAATTATATACTATCAATTACACAACAGAACCGTTGATTAACAAACCCATGATTATGGATTCACTTATAATGTCAAGTGATCCACAAACTTGAACTGTTGGACCACTTAAAATTCTGTGTCACAAAGAGGAATGAAATTGTATCATGGAAATTGTATTTGCAATTTAATTTTCTAACAGAGTTAAAAAAGAAAAAAGAAAGAAATAGAGATTCACTATGAACCAAAGACATCAAGCAGAATTCAACTTGCACAAGCTAAAAATTGTTAGTAAAGAAACATACATCATTACGAACAAGAATTGTTGGTTTGGATTCTCTCGTGCCCTTGCTAACACCCTCTTTACATTTGATCGAAAGCTGACCAGTACCTTTATCTTTCCATGCGTCTTTATCTGCTGGATCATTTGACTAAACAAAGAAAAAGGGGGTTTATTTTTGGGAGTAGGGGGTGTTGAAGCGCTCAGCAACAAAATCAAACACCACAACACAATATCATAAAAAGCAGACAAATCAATTCTCAACTCATCAAACATTCTGGTGATAAAAAATTACAAGCATCTGTAACAATTAATATTTCAAGTTTACCTGTGTTTCAACAAATTTTTTTCACATGGAGAAGGAGAACAAAGATTGATAGTGGTTTTATTATCTTGCTCCCCGGAAAAACTTCTAGTAGTCTAAAAGCAACTACTTCTATAGTGCGTGTAACTGAACCTGTGGAATATGTATGTGTTACATGAATATCTAAACAAACGTGAAGAATGTAGGATCTGTACCCTGTGGTCAAGCTTGTGCGTGCATATTATTATCAGGTAAAATACATGGCGTGGCTTCATGCTAGGCCTACCTCCCTTTCATCCATCTTAGGATGAAAATCAATTTGGGCTGATAGCGATCTAAGCATATATGGTATCAGATCGCCATAGCATCTTACAGTGATGCTATTGGAAATTGGAAGAGAAGGGATTTGTATTATTCAGAAGCTTGAATGATATATTTTGCAGTGTCCAAATATGAAGCAGTTGACTACTTTGGCCCAAATTCAGGGAACACGAACACCAGTTGTCATTCCACAACATCACATTTATGTTTGTCCATGGTGTCTATGTGAGACTGATGTTTGCGAGTGCCCGTGTGCTGTGCACAAGCAAGCATCCATATAAAATGACAATTACTCAGTTGTATGTCTATTTAGGCTATGTTTGGAACATGGATTTGAGGAGGAAAAGGAAAATGGTAGGAATGCAAAATCGAGTGAAATGTCAAATTAATTTTATTTTTTTATCTAGTTAAAATAATAAGACTAAAAGGAATAGATATTTATTAATAAAGTTTAACATAGTTAAGCATACAGAAATTGCACAAATTATAAATTTTATTTTCCCTTTGGTTTTTCTTCCCCTTCACAAGTCCATATTCCAAACATAGAATTAATGTTTAAAATGAATTTATTGTCACTGTATGGGAAATGCTTGGAAAATTAATTTGATAAAAAACATCACTCATCCAGCTATAGACATACACTTTTGAGGTAAAAATGTTTTTTTTTTAACTCACTCAAATAAGTAAGAATGCCTAGTTTCCAGTTGAGTAGATCTCAGTAAAGAACAGAACTCAGAAATAGAAAAAAAGGAAAGTATAGTGCACAGAAAAAGATACCGTGCATGTATGCATAGAAAAAGATACCGTGCATGTATGCATAGACAAATTACCTTCACATAAAGCTTGCATTTGACCTCATGTACAACAATAATCCCCTTCTCTTCAGTCTTTTTCACAGACGGGCTGCTAGGGTGCTCCAAGTCTTCTTCTGATGATCCCAAAATTTGTAGTAAGATAAAACAAAAAAGAAAACCCAGATAATAGCAGAAAATAACTTCCCATTAATCAGATTTTTTGTTCACCAGTTAAGTCTGAAAGTCATACAGAGATGATGCATGAGGAATGGCTATTTTAACGCTATTTTAACACAATGAATGGATGTTCCAATGGTCCAATGCTTGACCAAGGGTGGGCTCAGGTAAGTTTGACATAGAACTAAGGATAATAGGAGTGCTCAGACTTAACCTGGACATGGTTCGTTTAAGTACACAATATGGGTAAGGGCACACAGTTTGGTATTTTCTTTAGTTAGTTGGAGCGCTATTTTGGGTCATTGTTCACTTCTGGATATAGATATATATGTATATATATATATATAGTTTAAGAAAGTTTCAATAATAATTACAAGAAACAAGTAAAATAACACCTAATTCTCATAATTCATAGCATAATCTCAATAAATAGTCCAAATTCTAAAATTCCAAATATCTAAGCAAATGAGATAAAATGAAATATAAAACCAATAAAATATTTCAATAAGTAAATAAATTGTCACTTCATTCTCTCTCTTCTTTTCGTGTCATTTCTCTATATCATATAGCACAGATTAATTTTTTTGCTAAGGTCGCCCTAACACTTTTTTTTTTTTTGGGGGGGGAGGGGGCGAGGGGAGGAGGGCATAATCTGGATCGCAGTTCCATTACATCCATATGGAATTGAGGGATCTTGGCAACTATGGGAAGTATTATATCCACAAGAGGGAGAAGATTATAAATAGCTAGAAAACAAATTGTTGAAATGATGTCTGATGTGAGTTTTAGGAGCACATCTAAAATTGTAGAAGGAAAAGCTAAGGCCATTTCATAAAATACAAAATTTAGTGAAATTTGGTAGTACTGTTTTGTCTTCCTTTAATACTCTTTAACTACCCACTACTACAAGGTCACGTAAAGGATCTTCAAAAGACTACCCACTTAATTTGGTAATTTAATCTTTCAATCTAGTATACACGAGGATAAACAGACTTTTATAGTGTGTCAGATGAGTACACATCCTTCGCATTATACAGAGGTATGGAAGTTTGGTAGGCCGGTTGCTTATATGGAAAGAAATCCTACTCAGTTTTACTTATTCATTGACACAAGACATTACTTTTCCACACCTAGCTTCACATCACAACTAAAAACATGAGTGCATCAGTACTTGTCATGAGTTCAGGATGGGTAAGGAGGCTGCAGTGAAAGCAATTCAATAGATTGGTTTTGTAACCCATCTAACTAAGGGTGAGGTCATGGTCCTACTGAGAAAGTTTGGATTGAGATTTCATAGTAATAGCACTAAAGTCCGGCCCTGCCTTGTTGCAAGATTCAATGGGTGTTTCCCAAGAGGTTGCCTCAAATTTTGATCGAGCGGTTGGGGGCTCGGGTCGGCAATAGTAAAAGGAAAGTTTGGAACATGATCCCCTTTTTTTATTTCCCTCTTTTCCTAAAAGGGAAATAAGAGAGAGTTTGTGTTTCAATGAATCACATGTAGAGAATTGATAACACAAGTAGAGTAAATGGTATTTCATAACTAATTGACTGAGTAGCAGCCCGTAGACCGATGCTTAACCCCCAAATACCATCATTGCTTTTTCTCCGGGATAATTTCACGATGTGGGCCTTCTACCTCCACGAGACATTGCCCCATTAGGCTTCCGCCCATTGCAAACATTCCCCACTGCTGCCTCTTATAGGAATTTGGGTCGTGTCTCAGTTTATTTTTTAAAATATCTAAATATCAAGTGAATAAATAAGAATCTTGAGAAAGTGTTTGAATTGTCTACATCTTGACTAAATGGGTAGAATAGCTATCCCAATTCCAAAAATATTCACGATGTTCAGTAACTTTTCAATGGCTTCTCTTGTACCAGATATGAGTGGCTTTGTTATAGAATTGATGGTATTTTTTGGAATAATTACTAGTCAAAAATATCTTTTAATGCCAAAAATATTAATTACTTTTGCAATGGCAATTGGAATAATGTTAACTCCTATTTATTTATTATCTATGCCACGCCAGATGTTCTACAGATATGAGTTATTTAATGTTCCAAATTCTTTTTTTTTTTTTCCCCTCATTGTTGACCGCAATAGTAATTTGTTTTCATTTCTAGTTTTTTTACCCATGGTAGGTATTGCTATTTACCCCGATTTCATTCTTCCATTATCAATTGACAAGATTGAATTTCTTTAATCTAATATTTTTTATAGATCGTTTTCATGAATAAAAAAAAAATATTCTTCTATTGAATAAAACACAAAATTAAATTTTAACGTAATATGTTTGGTCTTTGTAAGAACCACTTGAATTGAGTAGTGTAGTGATTCAAAACTAAAGTGAATTTTGTTTACTTTGAGTAGTTGGGTTACCCGGTCTATGGACCCAGACATTGACACTTTTTAGGATTTTATAGAATTGTTGAAAATTTAGTGACCCGTTGTATAGATGGGCTAGTCTCTGTTTTTGTACTGTGGGCAGCTTCCATTGATGCCTTTGTAATATACTTCTTTACTTATAAAAACAAAATAAAATAAAATATCGGTAAATGTTAGTATCCACTACACTACATCAATGGAAAAAAACCAATCAGGTCCAACCCAGGTATACAATTTTACCTTGCAACTTGAAAGCACATGACATCCATTTTACATAACATTTCAGTTGAGAAAAAATAATTGAGAGAGTTAGAAATCTTCCTCCCCAGAAATCTTCCTCTCCCTCGTTCTATATTTATAATCTCAGTGTACGGTACAAAAAATGTACGTTACAAAAAGGAAACTGACATCAGCCAGTATATGCTAATAACCAAAAATAACCAAAACACAATTAATTATTTCCTAAATATTCTAACACTCCCCCTCAAGCTGGAGCATAAAGATCAAACATGCCCAGCTTGGTAGACATTTTCTGAAATAGAGAACTAGCTAAAGAATTGGTGAGGATATCACCCGACTGAGCGTCCGATTGTACAAATGGAGTAATTATATTCCGCCTGACTACGAGATCTCGAATAAAGTGACAGTCAACGGGACGAGAACCTAAAAGTCCAGTCTCAGAGAGTAAATCCAAAACGTATTTCCTTTGAGATAAAGATATACCCTGGGAAGAACAGGCAACCTCAATCCCAAGAAAATAACGTAAAACCCCAAGATCCTTTGTATGAAACTGTTTTCCAAGATAGTCTTTTAATTCTGAAATGCCCTTAGTGTCATTACCAGAAATGATGATATCATCCACACAAACAATTAAGATCATAGTGCCAGATAGTGACTGATGAACAAAGACTGAGTGATCAGAGGTGGATCGTTTGAAACCATACTCCAGAAGAGCAGAACTAAACCGATCAAACCACGCTCGTGGAGATTGTTTAAGCCCATACAAGGCTTTGCGCAAGCGACAAACAAGATGCTCATTCCTTCTAGTAGTATATCCTGGTGGTTGGTCCATATATACCTCTTCCTGTAATTCATAATGCAAAAAAGCATTCTTAATATCCAACTAGAACAAGAGCCAAGACTTGCACACTGCTACTGCAAGAAGAATGCGAACTGAATTAAGACGAGCCACTGGTGAGAAAGTCTCAAGATAGTCCATACCATAAGTTTGAGTATAACCCTTAGCAACCAAACAGGCTTTGAGACACTCAACCGAACCATCAGGGTGGTACTTTATTGTGTAAACCCAACGACAACCAATAGTCTTCTTTCCTGGAGGAAGTTGGGTAAGTTCCCATGTCTGGTTATGATATAGTGCCTGGATCTCCTCATCCATTGCTTTCTTCCAACCCGGTAGTAATAGTGCCTGATTATAAGATGTAGGAATAGAAATAGATGACAAGGCACAAACAAAGGACTGGAATCGAGGTAACGTACGATGATAAGAAACAAAGTTAGCAATGGGATGTTGAGTGCATGTAAGTTTACCTCGTTTGTGGGCAATAGGAAGATCAAGATCATCAATAGCAAAAGGCTCAGGCTCATCCTGACTAGTAATAGAAGTGTCAAGTACAGGTGGTGCAGGATCCACAGGTGCAGTGATGAGTGGAGTAGGACGAGCGTGACGTTGATAGACCTGTAATGGCACATTAGGAATAGGAAGAATGGGATCAATAGATGTAGATGACTCCCCCTCTCGGGATGAAGGAGAAAACACCTCCCCCTGAACCCGAAAGTAGGGTGCAGACTCAAAAAATGTAACATCAGCACTAACAAAGAATCGACGAGAGGGAAGATGATAACAGCGATAGCCTTTTTGAGTAAGAGAATAACCCAAGAAAATACATCGACGAGCTCGAGGTGATAATTTGTCTAGATCGGGATCAAGATTATGAACAAAGACAGTGCAACCAAATATACGAGGAGGGAGAGAAAAAAGATTAGACAAAGGATAAAGAAGAGACAAAGAAGACCAATTACCAAGAGTAACAGATGGAACACGATTAATAAGATGACAAGCAGTTAAGACAGCATCATCCCAATACGATTTAGGGACATTTATATGGATCTGTAAGGTGCGAGCGACATCCAACAAATGGCGATATTTGCGTTCAGCAATGCCATTTTGGTGAGAGGTATGAACACATGAGGTTTGACGGATTATACCCCTACCAACACAAAATTTTTCCATCACAGACTTGGTATATTCTAAAGCATTATCAAATCGTAAAATTTTGATTCTTTTGTCAAACTGAGTAATAATTTCATTATAAAAGCGTAAGACAATACTGGGTAATTCAGAATGATTTTTCATTAAAAATAACCATGTCATACGCAAGAAATCATCTACAAATATAACAAAATACCAATATCCATTAATAGTAGAAACCCTAGAAGGACCCCAAATATCCGTATGGACGACAAAAAAAGGTTCAGACTCACAACCATTACTACTACTAGAAAAAGAACTACAGTGACGTTTCTCCAGTTGACAAGCTTCACACTCGAGACTCGATACAGAACTCAGACCAGGAACAGCAAGCTTGAGGCGAGACAAAGATGGATGGCCCAACCGGCAATGCCATTGGAGAGGAGAATCTAACACATGGAAAACTGAATGAGATGAAGAGAAACTTGCAGGATCAAGGTAATAGAGACCAGCTCGCTCACATCCCGAACCAATCATCCTCTGCGTCCTGAGATCCTAAAAAGTACAAGAGGATGGAGAAAAGGTTATGGAGCAGTTTAAGAGTCTTGCTAACTGACTAATGGATAATAAATTGAAAGGAAAATTAGGCACATAAAGACTCGAAAGAAATGATAATGATGTTGAGGGTTTGAGGTGTCCTTTACCAATCACAGATCGGGAGGATCCATCAGCTAATGTAAGACGATGAGTGGTGGTAGTCAAATCAGAAAATAAGGAAGGATTACCTGATACATGAGCACTAGCACCAGAGTCAAGAATCCACTGTGGAGCAGGTGAGGAAGAAAAACAAGCACTATTACCTGAATGGGCCAAAGTAGCTGTGGAATTGGAAGAGCAAGAGATACAAAGAGCTTATACAATAGCATCTAACTCAGCTGGGGAGAAAGGAACCTGTGAAACTGCACCAGGGTAAACAGGATCACTCGAACCGAAAGTGGTAGAACCAAAAACTACTTCAGAGGTAGTAGAATCAGCGGTAACATGGTGAACTTGATCGGGACGGCCATACTTGGTTCTGTGTGATTGGCAGCACCACAATGATCACACTTTTTGTTGCCACGTCCAGAGCCACGACCGCCACCATGAGAACCACGACCACCACGAGAACCACCTCGAGAACCTCCGTGATTACCAGAACCAGTTACCAATGGAGCAGAATCTGATCCACTAGGAATAGAAGATGTCGAATGATGATGGTGACCCAGAGAAGAACGCTGTAATCTGGAATAAGCACTGGCCAAAGGAGGAATAGTTTCACCAGCTAAAACTTGATCTCGGTAACTACGAAGATTATCATTCAGCCCAGCCAGCAAAAAAAAGGTCATAAGCTCATCCCACTGTCGTGTCATCTCTGCCTTAGTCTCAGGAAAGTGACGAAGCTGTAAAAGGCGATCACCAAGAGCTTTAAGAGTGTTATAATCATCCGAGAGTGATCTCTCTCCCTCTCAAAAAGAAAAGAGTTGCTCGTAGGCCTCAAAAATCTCTAAAATATTGCTACGATAAGAAAAGGAGGCGGCTAAAGAATCCCAGATTGCTTTAGACAAGTTACACAAAGACACGGTCCGAAAAACTGAAGGCTCAAGGCTATGCCATAGCCAACTCATAACATTAGCATCAGCAGCACGCCATTGTGAATACATGGGAGATTTGGAATCTGGAAGGGAATCTGTAATGTAGCTTTCCAACTGTCGACCAATGAGGAATATGCGAACGGCATGGGACCACGTTAGATAATTGGCAGCTCCATTCAATTTCTCACAAACTATGGACTTTGGAAAATTGTCAATAGAAATAGCGGGCATAGGAATGATCGAGGAACCTTCATCTGACGTAGTCT
Organism: Sideroxylon spinosum; assembly: GCA_003260245.2. Classification (NCBI taxonomy): domain Eukaryota; kingdom Viridiplantae; phylum Streptophyta; class Magnoliopsida; order Ericales; family Sapotaceae; genus Sideroxylon; species Sideroxylon spinosum. The sequence goes on from QLOD02000002.1 coordinate 8,385,218, forward strand.
TGTTGGCAGCCATCTCCAGAATATGAGACTTATCAATGAACTTGACCAATCAACGAAAAATAGGAGCGAAGAAGACGACGATGTAAAAAATTAACAAGCAATCGACATAGATCCACAATCGAAGGCAGTAAAGAGTCAATAGTTCATAACAGATCTGCAAGCCAAAACATCAACGAACCGGACAGATCTGCGAAAGCCTCAGAAAGATCTTCCAGCAAAGACGAATCAAGCAACAAGCATGGTAGAAGGCTCGCCTGGGAGAGACGAACCTAGCAGCAGGTCGCCAGAGAACAGTCGGCCATCCACGCGCCGGTCCAATCTGCAGCGCGTGAATCTGGACAGCTTCCCTTCAACGGCGCGTGACGCAGCGATGGCTGGTGCTCCTTCGCCGATGAGGGTCACCGGGGACTGGCGAACTAATCTGGAGGTGATGGATCCTCAACGGCCGCCGGAGAGTTCGCCGGCGGTGAAGAACAGTACCGTCTCTGTTCGTTTTTTTTTTTTTTTTTTTGGTGCAATGAACTAGGCTCTAATACCAAGTTGAGAAAAAATAATTAAGAGAGTTAGAAATCTTCCTCTCCCTCGTTCTATATTTATAATCTTAGTGTACGTTACAAAAAGGAAACTGACATCAGCCAGTATATGCTAATAACCAAAAATAACCAAAACACAATTAATTATTTCCTAAATATTCTAACAATTTCTTAACACAACCAGACGTGAGTGCATGAACTACCCATTATAGTTACAAAATCAACGGTGGAATTACCTAAATAAGTAAGTATTTTTTGAAAAACCATTAGCACAAACACTCGAAGGAATGGATACCTAAGAGTTATAGAAGGAAAACAAAATTGTAACAGGGTTTCAAGACTAGAATTTACCAATTTTCACTATATCTCGGTGCTTCCTTTTTATAATAGTAGAGTTTGTAGATGAAGCAAATTAAATGCATATGCCAGTTTAGACAAAACAAAGCAGTACGAAGTATGCAAAGTACCTTTATTGGATTGCAAAGTACCTTTATTGGATTATAAATAGTTGGAGTTGTTAAGTCACCAAGCTATCAGGAAAAACCCAATAATGTATATCAAATTATTTCAACAAACTCACTCACATGTGCCCAAAGGCCAAGAGTTCTGACTACTGAACTATTAAATTAAAGAAGCACAAGTGCTACTGTATCCATGCTATTGCCCGATCATAGACACAAACAAATTAAATCAAAACACGAATTTATTAAAGTGCAATGGGGAATAAACATTGAGAGTAAGACTTGAACCCAAGATCTCTTGAAACCACAACCCTAATATCATGTTAAGCCACTAATTGTTCCAAAAGGTTCAATTGTTAGAAAATCGACCCAACAATGTATTCAAGCTATTTCAAAATGAGTTCTTTTAGTACCATTTATTTACTGACCTTTCCTTTTAAAAAAAAAAAAAAAATCAGTTACACTTTATTCACTTTCCAAAAAAAAAAAAAAATTATGAAAATGATTTCGATAACTAAGAATATAAAATAACAAAGGGTATGGTGTCTCACCACCATCCACATCATTTGAAGCATCATTGTGTAAGGGAGTTGCGCTTTGACCTCCTGAAACAAAAGTAGAAGTGAAGTACTTCAAAATTCACAACAAATGCATGAAAAATAACAGTTAATGGAATTTTTTTTTAAAACAATTACTGTTGATAGAAATATTCAAAAGTCATCAAGGAAATTCCAATCTCTAGAAAACATAGTTAGCAGTCATAGTATTATCATTTTTCCACACACCAAAAAAAAAATTATTAAAAGGAATTAAGGGGATACCATCCAATTGGAGGAGATCAAAAAAACCACATCATAACTTCCTTTCTATAAATGACAAAAATAATGTAAATCTAGAAGCTTCCTTATCTTGAAAAGTTCATCTATCCCTTTCCCTTCAAACATCAGAAGTAATAAATGTTATTAGTAAGACATTTAGGTATTCCATGATATCTTTTTCTATTTAAAATAGGATTTGAATTCCTTTCTTATTTATTTTCACTACTTGGTATGGGATTATCGTACTTGTTTTCTCCTATTCCACATGAGTGTCAAGCCATTCACTTAATTTTAGTCTATTGACGTGTATCACTTAGTTCTAGTCTATGGCAAAGGTACAAGCATTCAGATTCAATAGGTGCAGTTACACCTACAAATTTGCTACATTTACATGCAAGCTACATGATTTCCTTGAACAAAACAAGGCCTGTAGAAAACCAGGCTCTTAATTTTGAATAAGAAAATCAACAACCTGGGTTTTCACAGGTTCAAAAGATGGAAAAAGCCTGTTCACAGGTGGGGGCAAGGCTACCTTCTGCTAACCTCCCCAAACCCTGCAGTGGCAGGAACCTTTCTTATTTATTTGAATTCCTGGACTGTAGAAAATCAAATAAGATTTGAATTCCTTTCTTATTTATTTTCACTACTTGGTATGTGATTATCGTACTTGTTTTCTCCTATTCCACATGAGTGTCAAGCCATTCACTTAATTTTAGTCTATTGACGTGTATCACTTAATTCTAGTCTATTGCAAAGGTACGAGCATTCAGATTCAATAGTTGTAGTTACACCTACAAATTTGCTACATTTACATTCCAGTCTACATTTACATGCAAAGCCTGTTCAAAGGTGGGGGCAAGGCTACCTTCTGCTAACCTCCCCAAACCCTGCCGTGGCAGGAACCTTAAGCACCTGGACTGCACTAGAAAAAAAAATGACCAGTGAAGAAAATATGGCTTTGGCATTCAAAAACAAAACTAAAAAAAAAAAAAGTTGGCAAATCATGAGCGGATAATTTTCTAGACTTATTTTTCAATATGGTTTTCCTATTCTTCGTGGAAATCCCATTTGATTTGTATAGCATGGAAGCCTAGCTTAAAATGAAAACATGAGAAGATATAGAATCAATAGCAAAAGGAATGTTGGATGTGCTGTGCGAGTGTGTTTGTTTGTTTTCTTTTAAGGGGGGAGTGAGGCGGAATTGCTAACCATTTTTGGAAACCCAAGTTTTCTTCAGAACTTACCTTCTTTAGCTCCTTTGTGCTAGTGTCTAAAAACCGTATTCTTTCTAATACGAGTCATAGGAAGGCATTTCAATATCTTGATGACTATATTGTTCATTCTAAGTGATACCCGTAATTTTCATTATCAAAACTCAAAGTGACACCCTTAATTTAGGTAAAAATCCTATAATCTTCTACCCCAGATTTGTGTGCATTTTTTCTTACCCACTAAAAACCTTCATAAATTAGGTGTTCATGTAAAGTGCATGTTACACAATGATATTATTGGTCGCATTAATTCACAATGTTGCTTAAACACCCCCCCTTTTCTTTTTTTCTCTCTTTTAGGGAGAGGCTAGTCATAAATCTCTTCATAATTGCTAACTATTCTAGATATCAAATGAAATAAAGGCAAGTAAATCAATTTCTTCATTTCATAGGAAAATATGTTATCTGATAAGCTCTATTGAACAAATACCTTGAATCTTATTTTCTTTGCGCATTTGTCAAATTAGTGTTGTGTTGAAGGAGATTTAAAATGAATCATTTGGTGCGCAAAGCGTTGTCTCAACTACTTGGAGTCAGCTATATGAATTATGTTATGCCGTTCCATTCAATCAAAGGCCATAATTTTATGAATACATCATATATAATGGTATATTTTTATATGCATTTATTAAAAAGAATATAAAATACGAGTCCTAGAGGATGTCATCATAATGTAAACATCATGCAAAAGTTAATAGAATAGATATTTTTGATCATTAATAGAAATAGATATAAATAGCTGATAAGTAATTCAATTTCTCCACTAAGTCTTCAGATGATATTATTAAAATACTAATATATATATATATATATATATATCCTCAGTCGGACATCAAAGGAAGGCCCTTAAAGTTAATACCACCAAAGATTTTACCTACCAAATGAAAAAGGTGTTTGGCCTGAAAGGAGAATTCCAGAGCTCCATGAAGGTGTGAAACTTGCAGTTGTACCTGCTTGAGTAAAGCCAGTTTTCTCCTGAAATGATTTTATCTGGTTATTCTTAGTTTCAGACACAGGATTATGTTGAGCAGCATGAGATCCAAATGCAGATAAACTTTCTTCTTTTGCAGTGTTTGCTTTCAGCCAGCTAACAACATCACTAAAGTTCTCCTGCAGAAAGTAAGTAAATAAAGAACAAACATCAAACAAACAAAGAAAACCCATTCTGCAGAAGATTCCAGTCAAAACTGGAACTATTTACAGTCAAACAAAGAAGCATCCTCTATGGAAGGTTTAGACGGCAACATATGTACAGTGATTACAGAGCATCTAGCTAAAACATATTTTCCATCAGGGCTGTAACCACGGCACAAGGAAACTTGATGAAGCCCAGGGGAAAATATTAAAGTAAATCCTGGTTTAAATATTGAAAGCCAGCACTGGCTCTAAAATTTCAGTACAACCTCGTTGGTGCTTCAGCTAGGGAAGCAGAATTTAGTTTGACTGATATAGCAAAGGCTTCATGGAACAGAAAAGTTACGAAACTCCAAACTTATAGGTCAGTTCACATATTATATGCATCACATATCATGTATATGTAGGTAGTAAGCATATGCACATGCAAATATGTATCCAAATCACTAACCCATTGGCCATTTATAATGATGAGCAAGAACCATAACTTTACAGATTATTTCATGGCTAAAGAAAATTACCATTATGCTTGATGCATGAGCTAGGTAGTCTTTGACTCCATCCTCCCAAAGTTCATCAGGGTGATTTTGTAATTGTGTTTGCACCCAACTGTTTGCCATAAACACCAACGGTTAACATGGAAAAGATATAATTTATGCCACCAAAAAATTAATAATAATAATAAAGGAAAAAACTGGCCATATATACATTAAGTAAATGGAAAAACCAAGCTCAGAATGCAGTATGGTTCAACATTAGAGACCAATGAAGAACTCTTTTCTTTTTGATACATTTGAAATAAAACTTTTATTTGGGAACAAGAACAAACAGGTGAAATCGTGAAAGAAAAAGGAGAAAGAAATTGAAAAAACCAAACTAAATGCTTTTCAAGCATCAAAAATTCCCATCAAATTCTCTGCAACAGTGATCTTTTCAGCTAAAACAGATAAATAAAAACTAATCAAACCAATCAGTCCTCAATGAATAACAAACAAAAGCATCTGTATGACCAAAGAACATAGATCGGACTAAAAAGAATGGACCTTGCAAATTGGGTATTGAGAGCTCTCACATGCTGTCTAGATAATTCAGCCCGGCGTATATCCAATGGAGGTGTCTCCATTGATTGCTGCTGAGATGGTTCTGCCCTGTGACCATCAAGAAGGTATCCTGCCGTTATTCTTTTACTGAACTGCAAACCATTGTAAAACAAATAAATAAGTATTCATACAATCAACATGTTATAGACATACACTGAATATATAATTTGAAAAGATGCTCAATTGTACTGCGCTGGAGTATCATGCACCCACACAATATTCCCCTGTCTTCGGTTGAGGATTCTCATAGAAGCAAGGAGGGGATTATTCAGTTGAGTTTCATTTTTTTCTTTTTGATAAGTTATTCATTTAAGTAGTAATCTAACTTCTAAATATGAAACAAAAAAATGTTTGAAATCTGATACAGGACCATCGTCTATCATCATTTGTTATTTTCGATTCATAACAACTAACATAATTTTTTAAGTCAAAACACAAACTTGCCAATCAAAGAATAAGTTTGGGTTATTAGTTGAAGTCATCAAAAAATCGTGTCTGAATATTTCCAAAGCTTTAAGAGGCAAGGTCTAGCTCCCTTCATAGCAACCTATCAACCCCTTTCTTTTTTCTTCTGACTTTGTTCGTTCTTTCTTTCTATTTTTTTTTAAAATATTATTTCTTATGTATTTTGCTCATTAACTAAGCCCATGGGCTCTCCATTAGGACCCTCCAAAACTCCCTGCATCTGGCTTCCAACAACCCCCCCCCCAAAAAAAAAAAAAAACAAAAACAAAAACAAAGCAAAGAAAGAAAAACATGAGTTACCAACCACTCTATCAGCGGCAGTGGAATCATAATATGTATCTTGATACTGGAATGGTAGACAGCTACAATTCCAATTTATGAGTTTGGGTAAACCACATAAACTGATGATGGTCATGATTGTCCATTTCCGGCATCTCGTGTAGACACAACTCAATACTTTGAAAGCAAATAGCTTATATTTTCACCCAATGCCGCACGATGGCATTCAAGATGCTAATTAAGAAGAGCCAAGATAAAAAAAAGTTCATTTATCTCCAGGAAGATCCTCCTTCCCCCTTTTTTTTGTTGGGGGGTTGAAAATGCCAACTTGATGAAGCAGAAGAGATCCAAGAGAATGGAAAGGAAAAACAAACAATAAATTTCACTTTCACTGCAAAGAGACATGCATTTACTTACCAACAGTGCCAATATTGGTATCCTATCAAGATGCCACTGTGTCGGGTAACTTGTAGGGAGGGATTTATGTCACTACAAACAGAGACTAAAGCCAGCGTTGGATTCAAAAAGATCACAAATTGACTCGCTATACTATTAGAATTTTCTATCAGATCATTACTGGTAAGTGATCCAGAGATTGTGCTTATTCTATCAGTGACATCATTTTTTTTTCCAAGTTCTACTCCTAGATATGGGTAGAGCTATCTAGTTACAACTGTCCAATTCCAGAGGAACAAAAACTACACAAAATAACTAAGTCAAACGTTTTCCAGATTTCTATGTCCATAAAGACACTTTGCATGATTTGAATCAGAGACTAGATTAAAGATGTAAGCAAGCCTCCAGTGCAATATTTCCACACCGACAATGGAGAAGATTTGTGACTAGAACGAAAACGAGTGCTCAAGGAACCAACAACAAAGACCAACCATCAACTTCAGAACTAAGCAACGAACGACTAGGAATCAGAAATCTCTGTATTCGGTGAAATTCATGAGCTAGAAAGAAATCCGGACCCATTCGCCACCAAAAACACCATCTTTAATTCAAAAAATAGTTTCATACATATCCACCAGTCTCCCAATTAAAAAGCATTAAGCTCCCAAATCACTAACAAGAAAGCGCATATAAATAT
>QLOD02000002.1:8482029-8508482 GCA_003260245.2 Sideroxylon spinosum
ATTGAGCTAGCATGATATCCGAGGAAGGTGAAATTAGTGGGTTGAGAAGATAATGGGTGTATATATTTATATATTACATGGTGTGCTTTAGATTAGAATTTGTGAACCATGTTATATGTTGATTTGTCGGAATGAAAGATAAAGTTTCTAGAATATTTTTACACCAAAAAACATATATGTTTTGCGTTGTTATGATGATTTGAGTAGAAATTGGTTTGGGGTTTGAGTATCTAGAGACATAGATACTTGGGTATTCTAACTTATTGTTAATCATGCATAGAAGATACTTTTAGTCTTATGCACATAATAGAGGTGGGGATAAGCGTGTAGATGAGATGAAAAGGGTTGGCGTGTCTACAAGAGTTTATCTCGTGTTTACACCACATCCAAGAGACTTAGGCATGCGCATGAAACTTACTGTTACATGTTCATGACCTAGGGTTAGCTTATTTTATTCTTTTGTTTTTTTTCTTTCTTTTGTTTTTTGTTTTTGTTTTTTGTTTTTTTATAATAAAAGCATGTTGTGTATATTGGTTAGTATGATATGAATGGATGAAAGGAAATTGGTACTCATTTATGTTAATTAATTGAATTGTTGCATGAAAATATGAGATTTGCTGTGGTAGATAGAATTATACACACTAAGTATGATGTTAGAATATAAGGAATGATATGAGTTTGACATGTGGAACTTAGGTTTCTATTATGTAGATGATAAGAGTAGTGTTAATCTGTTGAGTTATATGAGTTACAATTTTGATATCCTACTGCTATAGTGTCAAGTTTAGCCTTAATTTTGGGTTGGGAGTTGCTAGAAAATAGAAGGTATACGTATTCATTGGTTCAAAGTCTCTAGACCAGTGCAATAGCTAGTTTTCATTCCTACTAGGCGAGTAAACTAAAAGCAACGTAGATGCTCGATGAATATGGTTATTTTCTTTGCTACAATCAAAGATGCAGATATATCCACTATGGAATATGTTCATTGCTATGACAATGGATACAAAAACTAATGGATAGTGTGTTAGTAACTTCGCGTTGTGGACATGGGCAGGAGAAAAAGAGTTACACTAAGGGAGCACCAAGTATATAGGAAAAAGTACAATGAGTTATGTCGAAGTTAAAGAGTAGGAGAGAAACATCATACTAAAGGGGTACCAAGCACCTAGGAAAAGTACAACGAGTTACATTGGAGGTAAAGAGTAGGAGAAAAACAATATTACTTTTAGGGAGAGAGAAAATTATCCTAATATGTTAAACCGATGAATATAACTTTTTTTTTTTTTATAGTTTAATGATTTAACTAATTTTTTTTTATCAATACCTGAGGTTTACTCACATTTAATGGTTGTATTGTATGTATGTATGTAATTTAACTCACATTCCTAGGTCATAAAAGTTGTGACATAACAATTTACTCTATGAAATTATGCTTTTAAGTTACTATTAATTATTGAAGTTGTTTTGTAATTGCATGATAATTTTTATATTACTTTCATAATTTTAAAAATACAGAGAGTATAAGTGCACATAAATTGAAACTATAAATATAACGACCCGTATTTATAGAGTATAATATTGTTCGTATCTGCTGGAACACATTTAACCCTTGAGTTTTTATTGAATCTAGTACTCTTATAACTTTAAAATACATTATACTTTATATATGTCGAACATTACATATATGTCACTTCATTTCTCTACCCAAACGATGTGAGATAGAAGGCATTGCTTCTCTGTTGTACCCTTGTTTCACTCTTTCATAGGCAAAGTCACTCACAGGCAGGGCCCTCATTATCCTTCTCGTTACTAAGGCATGTGCCTTCATGTGACCCATTCTTCACTGTTCAATCTCCCATAAGCAGAGTCCCTCACACCAGGTCCCTTAACATCTCTCACAATCTTCCTTCTTAATAGGACACACATCCTCTCGTGGTTCCCTGCTTTGTTATTTCATTCTCCCGTAGGCGGAGTCCCTTATAGACAGGTCCCTCACAATCTGCCCCCTAACAGAACACATACCCTTGTGCGACCCCTTACTTCCACTGTTTCACTTTCCTGTAAGCAAAATCCTCCATAGACAAATCCTTATAATCCTCGCCTTTAATATACAATCCTATCCCCCAACAGGGCATGTGTCTCTTTGCTTCACTACTTCACTTTTCTGCTGGCAGAGTCTCTTACAGGTAGGTCCCTTACAATTCTTTTCCCTAGCAGAGCATACATCTTCATGTTACTTCTTGCTTTATTATTTCACTCTCCCGTGTCACTTACATAATCCTCCCTTATAACAGGGACCCCTTGCTTCATTGTTTCACTTTCCTGTGTCCCTCACACATTCCTCCTCCCTAACAGAAAATCTTCTCCCTGACACAACCCACGTCCCCCCGCTTCGCTGTTTCATTATTTTATTCTTTCATTGCAGAGTCCCTCATAGATAGGTCTCTCATCTTCCTCCCTAACAGGGACACGTGTCCCCACTTGGTCCCTTGCTTCACTCTCATGTAGGGAGAGTCCTTCACAGGTAAGTCCCAAATACCCATAGCTAGGTCCTACACACTCGTATCTATAGAGTGTAATATTATTAGTTTTGGGTTTTGTTAGTTACTTCACTCTCCCATATGCAGAGTCCATTACATACTGGTCCCTCACAATCTTCCCCTCAACAGACAATCCTCCCCCCCAACAGTGCACATATTCTTATGTGACCCCCTACTTCACTGTTTCATTCTCTTATAGGTAAAATCCTCCATAGACAGGTTCATTATAGTCTTCCTCTCTAACAGACAATCCAATCCGTCAATAGGGCACACATCCTTTTGCTTCACTGTTTCACTCTCCCATCGGCAGATTTCCTCATAGGCAGGTCCCTCACAATCCTCTTCCCTAATAGGGCACGCATCTCCCTGTGACCCCTTACTTTACTACTTCACTCTCTCGTGTCCCTCACACAATCCTCCCCCCAACAAGGACCCTCTACTTCACTGTTTTACTCTCCTGTATCCCTTACACAATCCTCTCCCCTAACAGAGCACACTTTCCCCTACTTCACTGTTTTACTATTTCACTTTTTCATATATAGAGTCTCTTATAGATAGGTTTCTCACAATCTTCCCCCCCTAACAGAGGCACACGTCCCCGTTGGCCCCCTATTTCACTGTTTCACTATTTCACTCTTCCATAGGTAGAGTCTTTCATAGATAGGTCTCTCACAATCTCCTCCCCACTAGAGGCACGCGTCCCCGCTTGACCCTTTACTTTACTTTCTCGCAAGCAGAGTGCCTTACAGGTAATTTTCTCACAATCTTCCCCCTCTAACAGGGCACACCGCACACATCCCCCTACTTCACTGTTTCACTATTTTACTCTTCCATAGGCAGAGTTTCTCATAGATAGTTCTCTCACAATCTTTTCATAGAGTACAATATTGTCAGTTTTGGGTTTTGTTAGTTATTTTCTAAGAGGTCACCTATCTTGATACTACTTCTACTGAAGCATGCTTAACCTTGGAGTTCTTAGTGAATCCAATACACTTATGGCTTTAAAACATATTGTACTTTATAGATATCGAACATTACATATATGTCACTTTTTTTTCCTTACCTAGGTGATAAGGTAGTATTTCTTTACTTCACCTGATGTTTCACTCTTCTACAAACAGGTCTCTCATACCCAAAATTTCAACGTCCCTTACTAATTTTTATATTATTATATATACACACAAATGGTGGCAAATTAAACTATATATATTAACACCACATCCTAATCCCTCTTGGCTTGAGGGCAGGTACGTACCAAAACCTTGCAATATGGCAATTATTAGAACCACCATATAATATCAATTACTAACACAATTATTAATTAGGGAAACCTTAGCATATTGTCGTATATTTTATTTAAACCACCTATTGTATGTCATAAGAACTTACTGCAGCAAACTTGGAGATGTTTCAGTTCAATTGTCCAAGATTAACGTCCCTGGTCATATTAGCATAGTTTCTATGGTACTCCAAAATCCTTTGGTTTTTTTATTTTTCCAAACACTATCCGAAACATAAATTATAAGTGAATTTAAAAAAATATATATATTTTTGGAGAATTTTTTTTTTAGATTTTCAATTATTTGGTGTAAAAAATTAAATTTAGCCACTAATATGATAAGGAAATAGAGAGCGAGAACCCACATGGATATTAAACTGAAAAAAATCTTGGTACATTTTGTAGAACGATATTGATTTTTTTCCTTAAAATTTCTAAGTAAATATACAACTATAAATTTCTAATTTTCTGGAAAACATTTTCACACAATATTCTCCACTGAATTCGACAAAGATTGTTTGTATTGAGTAAATATTATGCATTGGAGTAATTGTTAATATTTTATTGTCATAAATTTTCACCTCTTTTATATTTAGAAAATGAAAATCTAAACTCAGGAAGAGAAGTGTTAATTTATTTAAATTTTTATAAATATACTAAACATAATTAAAAAGAATACAGTATCATAAAACAACATTAACCTTTTTTAATTTATACCAAACATTCCCGAAGTTTCACCAATGTTACACTAGTAAGATAGAGGGTGCCGGCGGGGCTTGCGGTGCTAAATACACGAGCCTAAACTCTCTTAAATTTATTATTATTATTATTGTTGTTGTTGTTGTTGTTGTAAATTTTTAATTAATTTATACAAAAACTCTAGATATTCTTATTTAACATGGTAAGAGTAAAAATATTTTATCCATAAATTTTAAATTAAACAACCAAGTTTACTATTTCATTTACTAAAATCTTTAATATTAACTAATTTTCAAGGTGGTACACTTGGATAAAGGAAATGTTTAATTAATAAATTACACGATATATTTAATGAATTTATTGCACATGGTATACCTCTTTGGTCGACTTTAATTAAAAACTCTTCAAGGATAGAAAAATAGAGGGAAAAGACACTATTAATATATATTTAATAAAAAAAATCTTATGATAAACGTTTACTTATTCATTTCTTGTTTTCTTGATCATATAAAAAATAAAATAAAATAAAATCTAATATTTTTAATTTTATTTTATTTCCTTTTACAAATTCTTATTCAAAATACTGCCTAGGAATCCCTAATATGATATTCTTATAGGTTACATTTGGATCAAAATTTTCTCCATAAAAATATTAAGAAAGAGGAATTCAAACTCATTTCTCATTGCATATTTAGTTTGTCATAGAAAATAAAATAGAAGAATGATTGAATTTGACAAACATAAAATAATTAAATTATAAAATTAATTTATTGATAAATATAATTTTAATATATTCAAGTAAAATCATTTATTTAAAATTTTATATTTAATTTTTCTTTTCCTTTTTTATTTCCTCTCTCTAAAATTCCCAATGCAAACACAGCTAATGTGGGCCCTCTGCATGTGGGTTCCTACGAAGAGATCAGTGCCTTCTAGAATAAAGACAGGTAGGCCCCGGCAAGCCCAACCCTCGCATAAGACATGAGAAATTCCCCAGGTTTTAGAATAACACTCTTCTATAAGGTTCAGAGAACTTGAGTTCATGAAAACACATTTTATATCTATAGTGTACCATATGGAGTTGTTTATATATATAGATATTTATATAGTCTAAAAATAAGGGCCAATTGAGCTGTCTTTGTTTTGCACCCCATAACGGAGACCTTTCCAAGCCATTGCCCAAGCAGTTAAGCAATCGGCATCATCCAATCAAGCAACTCATTTAAAAATTTGGATTCTTCTTTGCTAAAGATAGCATTTAAGATTAAAAAAAAAAAAAACTAAAAAATGAATTAGATCAATATAGGAAGATCTTATACAGTGTTTGGATGTCACATTAGAATGGATTCATATGTTAAATGTAAGAAGGGGTTAAGCACAAGTTTTCAAAAATCCAGTAGAACAAATAGTTCTTTTACATCATGAAACAAGCAAACAAGCATTTAGAAAGAGCATCCAAACACCCTTAAAAGAAAAGCACATTTGGAGGCTTTAAATTCCAAAATGTTCCTTTTGACTCCATTTGTGGTCTCTGCACACTTGAGTTGTCAAAAATGTCATAAAACCCCGAACCAGAAAATTTTAGAATCCCCATGCTTGTATTGCATATATCTAAATTCCAATCTGCATGTTAAACTTCTTCCAATATTATGATGCAGAGTTAATATTGTAAATTTGTAGCACATAATTGCATACTTATAATAGTTAGATATAATTTATTTTACCAGGACTTTTTTTATTTGTTTCAATGTACCCGAGGAAAATGTATGATATTTGTGCTTAACTCTCGTACACAAATTAGATACTCAGATCTTCTAATTTTTAAGAATATTTGAAGAACTAGTAATTTTGAAGGATATTTCTCTAAATCAAATTAAATTTTGAATACATTAATTAATAATAACCATATCTCATACTAAAATTAAGCTTTAAGATAAATAATCACACCCAACACTTACCCCAGTCCATATACTACAGGTGATGCTACAGAAGCATACTGCATTATGATATAAAGTTACTATGCTTGATGGAACTGAGGCCGGGGCTCAAAGTTCAGGAGGGTTGGTGCTCAATGCATCAAGTGACATAAATTTGATGAACTAGCTTTGCTTACGGTGGTAAGGAAGAAGCTAGAACTTAAAAAATAATGAAAAAATTAATGGGAAAAAAGAAAGGGCAAAAGCTATTGCAATAGCTAGAGGCATATCAAGAGCACCACACTAGAAGTTACTAGTGATGAAATACAGTAACCTACGTACTTTTTTATATATAGCTGCTGATGGGATCGATTGAGCCCCGGGTTCAAAGGGCTGGTGGGGTGGTGCTCCATGCTTTCAAATGGATTAGTACTAATGAACTAGCTAGTTCTCATTGCCTACACTAGGAAGTTAAACCCCCCCCCCCCCCCACACACACACACAAAAAAAAAAACAAAAAAAATTGAAGCAGTGATAAAAAATGAAATAATTAATTGGAAAAAAATACAAAAGAATATATACAGTAGTTGCAGGCATATCAAGAACACCATAGTAGGAATAGCTAGTGATGTAACTAGATTCGTGATTTGGAGAGAAGAGGAGTACAGCTAAAGAAGATCTAGGAAGAGATCTAATTCCAAAAAAAAACAAAGAAGAAAAATGAAAGAAAGATGAGACCAACACCCATGGGATCCTTCATGGCATCAACTTCATGTAGATACAATAGTATTTAGCAAGGATAACGAGAGGATTTATTAAGTTGAAACCCATTAGATTTTCTAGGATTTAATGATCAACTGAAGATTGGTTTCATATTTGTTGAATCAGGCAGATCCTATGAACCTCTTCTTCGGGGGTCCTTATTTTGCAAAATCTCCTTTAAAAAACAGGGCAAATTTCTGCCCCCGTGGATCTTCAGTTCTGCATTCTATAATCATACATAACCACAGAGAGAGAGAGAGAGAGGAAACATCCTGTAAGCTTCATCTTCGTGCTAGGCTTTTACAGGGGTTTTATTAATGCCGTTGACGAAAGATAATGGGCAGTCTCTAGACAAAATTATTCCACCTATTATATTCCTCTCTCCAACTACTCTATAGTTGTACAGCTTTTTGAGCAACCAACTTCACAATAACTAACATGGAGCCAACTTATTATATGGAGCCAACTTATTTTTAATATTATTATTCTAACTTGCAGAATCTGGCCTCCTATTTAAGTGTCCCAGCCCCCTCATGAGCATTCAGGTACCTGCCAGCACTCCTCTTTTCAATTCATTGTCTTTTCTTCCCACATTTCCTACCTCAGCTATTCTTTTCCTGGGAAACCCACCATTCAGCATTAGAATTCTTTCCACAGCTCAAGATCTCTCTTCCTTGCTTCTATTCATCAGAGCAAAATATGGGGCCAGTTACCCTGTGCATTGTAGCTTTCGCTATTATAAGCATCACGCATTGGGTTTACAGATGGAGGAATCCCCGATGCAATGGAAAACTCCCACCAGGTTCTATGGGCTTGCCACTCTTAGGAGAGACTCTACAGTTCTTCGCCCCCAACACTTCATCTGATATTCCTCCTTTCATCAAAACGAGGATGGAAAGGTAATATTTATCTAATCAATTTAATTTTTCACAAGTAGTGGAATCAATACTACCTGCAGGTCCAGCACCAACCCTCTTCCCTATGTTTATCTTCTTTATAACACATGCCAAATTTCAAATGTTACTTCTCAGATACGGTCCAATATTCCGAACAAATCTGGTGGGACGGCCGGTCATTATATCTACAGACCCAGATCTTAGTTATTTTGTTTTCCAGCAAGAGGGACAACTATTCAAGAGCTGGTACCCAGATACCTTCACAGAGATCTTTGGACGACAGAATGTGGGTTCGCTGCATGGGTTCTTGTACAAATACCTCAAGAACATGGTGCTTAATTTATTTGGTCCTGAGAGCCTGAAAAAGATGCTCCCTGAAGTTGAACAAGCAGCATGTAGGAACTTAAAGAGGTGGTCAGGTCAGGAATCTGTTGAATTAAAGGACGCTACAGCAAGTGTGAGCTCAGGCTAACTGCTTCTTTTTGTTGTAAGCGATTAACGAAGTTATTTATTGAACTCTTACAATAATTTGGTGTTTACAGCTGATATTTGATCTGACTGCAAAGAAACTGATCAGTTATGATCCCGAGAAGTCATCTGAGAATCTGAGGGAGAATTTTGTTGCTTTCATACAAGGATTAATTTCCTTCCCTTTGAACATTCCTGGAACCGCATACCACAAGTGTTTACAGGTATATCTAATAAAGCTGAAAATGAGGCCAACTAAAGACGTACTTTGTCCAAGTGTACTTTCTGGAAGATTTTAGTAGACTGGATGGCCACCTGAATTCAAATCTTCACTAAGACCACTGATAAAATGGTCGAAGTGACCTTTCACATGCTATTTGGATTCCCGGTAATGGGAAATCAAGACAGTACTAATATGGAATCTCGATTATGTTAAAATGCCTAGTCCATCAGTTTTTTACTCTTCTGAGTTTGTTCAGGGAAGGAAGAAGGCAATGAGGCTACTGAAGGACATGCTACAGGAAAGAAGGGCAAGGCCAAGGATGCAGCAAAGTGATTTCTATGATTATGTCCTTGAAGAACTTGGAAAAGAGGATACAATCCTCACGGAGGCAATTGCTCTGGATTTAATGTTTGTGCTACTGTTTGCCAGTTTTGAGACGACTTCCCTAGCTATAACTATGGCCACCAAATTTCTTCTGGACCATCCTGTGGTGCTTAAAAAATTAACGGTCAGTAATAAGCATACTTCACTTTGCATAAAATCATTTTTTTTTTTTGGGGATCAAATCCTACTGTTACCTCAATTGAAAAGCTCAGTATGCAACTCCATCCCCCCACCCTCCCCTGCAGGAAGAACATGAGGCAATCCTAAGAGGACGGGAAAATCCAAATTCTGGACTTACGTGGAAAGAATATAAGTCAATGACATTTACATTCCAGGTGGGTGAAGAAGTATGACTTTTTTCCCTTCATATTGACGTTCAAGAAATCTACAAGTACCTAAATTCTGTGGTGCTAACTTCCAAAGTGAACTAGCAGTTTATCAATGAAACAGTCAGGCTGGCAAATATAGTTCCAGCAATTTTCAGAAAAGCAATCAAAGAAATCAATTATAAAGGTATGCATATATACAGTTAATTGGTCAATTTCTAGCCATGGTGACATACCTCAATATAAAAATGGCGATAAATGCAGGCTATACTATTCCAGCAGGTTGGGCAGTTATGGTCTGTCCTCCAGCTGTCCACTTGAACTCTGCCAAATATAAAGATCCTCTTCACTTCAATCCATGGAGATGGGAGGTAAGTTCATTGTTCCAGAATAACGTGCCTTTTGTTTTGTTTACTTGATTTTCACCTGCAATCAGTTGATTGCTAACCAGACACCCACTGTTGTTTATGCCATTGAAAATCAATCTTTTCTCCTGAAAAATAATTTCTCATAGAATTATGACACACAGGGGATGGAATTGAATGGTGCATCAAAACATTTCATGGCTTTTGGGGGTGGCATGAGATTTTGTGTTGGAACAGAATTCACTAAAGTGCAAATGGCTGTCTTTCTCCACTGCTTAGTTACGAAGTACAGGTAGAATTTACATTTGTCGTGTGTCTAGGCAACTATGCATGAGAGAGAGAGAGAGAGAGAGAGAGAGAGAGAGAGAGAGAGAGAAAGAGAGACTGATCCCTTTTACATGTGAAATTGTCAGGTGGAAAGCAATCAAAGGTGGAGAAATTGTCCGAACTCCTGGTCTACAGTTTCCAAATGGTTTTCATGTTAAGTTATCTGAGAAAAATGAATAGCAAAAGGAGCTATTTAATCCAATCAGTTGAAGCACAGGCAAGCTAGATGTATCGCTAGAGGAGTAATCAAATCAGCCTGAGAAAAATGTATAGCATTTTAACCAACAGGGTTGATATTCTGAAGCAGTAAAGGAGGTATGTCAAAGAATACATCAGAGCAGAGAAGAAAAGGAGGAAGCCATCACAATAGTCTCTCCATAAACTAAGAATGAGCAGAAATATATTTTTGCTGAGAATTACATAAAAAGGCTTTAACCTTTTTGTGTTTGTCATGTTTTAACACCAATATGTGAGACATGAGAAAAAGGGAGGAAAAAAGTGTAAAAGGTTCATAGAGAACAAAATCATCAATATAAGCAAGTACCTGAAAAAAATCAGTATAAATGTTTTTGCATCCCCTTTTTGTGAATATTCTCTATTAATATAAGAGTATTACATGTCTAAATGTTCTTTCGTCACCACCTTGCCTTGAAATATAAAGGAGAGATTAATAGCTGTCCAATTCCAACTATTCTCTCTGTTTAGTATGCAGCTTAGAGTGTTTTTCATCAAAAATCCCATGTTTGTACTTGTAATGATCCCCTTGATTTTCATCACCATATCTAGTAATTTTGGATAGCCCTTCTATGGCTTCTTTTTCTTTTATGCGCCTGTGGTGGCCAACATGGCCATCCTCCCTTTTATCCAAGTAAATCTGCTGCATGACACTCATGCCCTTGGTTCGTCCATGTTTGTGTTTGTCATTATGGACATGGTGAAGATAATAATGATAATTGGTGTCATGTTCTGAATGCTTGTGCCTATGCTCATTATGTACACTTCTTCGCTTCCTCTGGGCATCACGCTTATGATGCCTTCCTCCCTGCTTGTGGTGTTTCTTGAGATGAATTCTTGAAAGATTGGCATCAAATCCATGCTTCTGCATATTACCAATTCTCTGTTCATCAGCCCAGAAAAGATCTTCCCACCAATCATAAAGAGGATCAAAGAGCCCCTTTTGATGTAGTAGCCAAAGTAGCACAGCCACTGCAACTTAACAGTTAAATATGTTATTGAATTCTTGCCCGCTCTAAGATGGATGCAGAGATCAACCATTTATCAGTAATTCTCAGTAAATATGGAGACTACCACCTGTTGGGAAAATTGCCAAAAGTAGACCAAACATCACCATCCAACTCATGCAAATATACTGTATGTGGCAGCTGAAGTCGAAAAACCCAGAGCATTTCTCTCTGCACAGCACAAGAACCATTGAAAGATAATACCATTAGATGCACTGCTATGATAATAATATCCGCTACACATAATTAAGGAATCAAAGCAACCATGGTATCAGATATGCTGAAATTGCACATTCTGATGTCCTAGGTTCATACGTAATGTTCACCCAGTGGCGGATTCAGAAATTTGGTTCAGTATAGACCCAAATTAAAAGTAAAATTTTAAATTCCAAATAAATACATAAAATACGATAAAATACAAAATATTATACATTTATATCGAATGTTGCTTACGCAAAATTAACAAAACAATTTATAACAATTCTTTTCGTTTTTTCATATTCTGAAAGTGTTGCATAACTTTTTTTTTATCAAAAAGGAATGACTTTTTATTCTTTTATTTGATTATCAATTTAAGTAATGTTAGAATAAAATAATATTAATTTAAACTTACTTAAAATAAAATCAAATAAATTTTTTTTGAAAGTAGAGTGGAATATAAATAGAGATGATAATATTTGACACAATCCGAACAAGACACAACCTATATAACGAGTTATTAATCGAAAATTCAAGTATGATACAATATAATTACGCGATCCCAAAACTGATACGATTTAATACAATTTGACCTAATTATAAAATAAATTAATTATTAAATATATTCATTCAATTTTAAGATATTTGAGTATTTACACACTAGCATGAATCACCATCCTTAGGGCATAGGTACAGGTGGAAGTTAAGATAGCGGTGATA
Source organism: Sideroxylon spinosum (assembly GCA_003260245.2). Taxonomy (NCBI): domain Eukaryota; kingdom Viridiplantae; phylum Streptophyta; class Magnoliopsida; order Ericales; family Sapotaceae; genus Sideroxylon; species Sideroxylon spinosum. The sequence continues at coordinate 8,494,374 of QLOD02000002.1, forward strand.
TAAATTAATTTTTTTATTTTATTTTATAGAAATTCAATGTAGGCCCTCGCCCATTCTTGGCACACCAAGCGTCTGCCAGTATGTTCATCAATATATTGCCAAAGAGAAATTGAAATTGACATTTTCGTTTGTGATTGTTAACATTGTGGAGTTCTACCATGAATACCATATCATTTATAGAAAAGTACAGATACATGTATGTAAACCAAGAGAGCAAGTTTGTACAAAAAATATGATACCTTCATGCAGGTAAAAGAGGAATACAGATACACCAGTGGCCTATGCCAATGGATTCAAGTACACTTTAGGTGTGTATTTTCCAAGTTGTCAGATTTATATTCCAAGCTGCCAACCCCCTCCCTACTTAAAGGAAAAGGAGATGTTGACATGGAAATATATTCAAATGGTTCAGTGTCACTTATTTCCAGAAGCGAAAATCATGTGTATACGTAACACACTTTTTGACACGAGTGTTTCACTCCTTTCAAACCAACAGCCTATTATAGGAATACAATGAACAAATTTTGCACTTAACATCTACTACAATTACTAGACGATGGACACAGTGAAGTCTTCAAAACATCCTATAAAAATATTCATTCTACACCATGTCTGATATGGAACTAAACACAATTCAATTCAGATAGTATAGCTATTTTTTTATCAGTAAAGATTAATAGTTTTATTAAGATAAAAGGCATCAAGGAAATTCCCACCAATTATCCCCCCCCCCCAAAAAAAAGACACAAACACTGCCCGAGCTATTATGTAACGATGTTCTCAACAATGACAAAAACTGATTTAAATCCAGTCCCCGAAATCCACATAGACAATAAAATGCTTTTCAATCTACATAAAGTTAAATCAGTTCCAAACGCATTCTTCTATTCCACTTCCTCCAAATTAGACAAGTTAAACAACATTGTGCAATGCACCATACATTTTTCTTTCTTAAACACATTCTACTATCCCACCAAGACTCAAACATTTCTTTTGTGTCATCTGGGAAACCCAAGACAATCAAAAACACGACAAGATCAAATCCCATTGCTCCTTGGTCTAAGAACACTGAGTAAATATATGACCAATGGACTCCCTATCTTTTTTTTATAAACAACACTAATTAACTAATATTTGCCTCCTCAAAATTAGATTATCAATAGTGAGAATACTTCCACAAATTATACACCATACAAAGAAAGCTACCGTTTTGTGTAGCTCCAAACCTCCAAATGTTTTTTTAAGGAAAATCATCCTTCCTTTTACCAATTAATATCATTACACAATTTCACTTTGAACACTCATTTCACTAGGTTATTTTAGTTAGCAAGGAAACAAAAATGTTTCAACAGTGTTTCAAAAATATTTCGAGAGCAGCACACTTTTAGAATATGTAGAAATGTTGATAAATGTTTATTGAAACCCATCAAACTATACAAAAGCTTAATAATAAATTAATAAAGCAACTTATGATTCTAGTATATTTTGTTGTAATTTGGCTCATTTTCCTATATTTCAATGGAAACCTCAGAATTATTATTGCATTAGTGTTTCATTTTGTGAAAAAAAAAATGATATTGTTATCCTTAAACATGTGTATAAAAATTTCAAAAAACTCTCCATTCCTAATCAATCATATCCTCTGAAAATCAACATTGTAAACAATGCACCCTCCACTCAAAGAAAAATGGTCAGCTATTGAAGTATCCTTATTTTAAGCCAAATAAAAAATATCAAGCAAAAACCATGTAATCTCCTTTCATCCATCAATGAATGACTCCAAAATTTAACTAACTGACCTGCCTGCATAGAAAGGTGTTCCATAAAAATGTTTGATCAGCTTTAGATTCATTTCCACAAACTTAAGCTATGGGATCCATGCCTACTAGTAGAAGTCCACATCCTAAACTACACCAAATTTTGATGATCCAACCTTCCACCATAATTTCTCCGATATCTCTAGAGACATTTACCTAACAATGTTTCTTTCACGACCCACATCCCTATAGTATAATATTAACCGTGTTGAATAGGTGCAGAGGAAGGACTTTCCGAGGGATCACTGATCGTAGTACTATTCCCGTCCAAGCACGTTTAACAATGGAGTTCTAATGGAATTCAATGTCCACACAACTTTAAAACACGTTGTACGAATATGTCAAATTATGCAAATATGATACTTCACTCAATTTTACAGATGGGATGTGGGACAGTAGTGCTTCATTACACCCCGATTGTAGCTTGCTCAGTCTCTCATTGACTCGCCCATATCATGACCAATCTGTTACATCTCTTTACTTTTAGGCATGTTCCCTCGCATGACCTCACATTTTGGGTTGAGCATTGGCTCTACTACCATTTGCGATGATTTATATCCTTGTAATACAATATTATTCGTTTTGGACTCGGTTAGGTACAACACAAGGACTTCCTAGAGAATCACCTACCCTAGTACTACTCTCGCCCATTTACATTTAACCACAGAGTTAATGGAATCCAAAGGCTTTAAAACACATTATACTATAAATATGTCAAATTATACATATATGGTAATTCACTTAACTCTAAGCAATATGAGACAAGAGTGCTTCACCACGTTTCGATGGTGACTTGATCAATCTTTCATCGGCTCGCCTACATCACCATTAGTCTGCTATAGCCTCATAACGTCATTAACAAATTCAATCTCCTAGTACTATTTTTATTATTCTTAACAGGTTAGCATACTGACATCCAACCAAATGATATTTGGAAACATCCCCTATTCCTTCTCATGAAAGATCTCTTTGAAGTTTCTCAAGTTACCTTTTGGAAAAAAAAAAGGGGGAAGTATTTCATATCTTTTCACCAAAGAAGTACTATAAACAGACACAAAATAAGTGGGCAAATTAAATTATATACTCTTAATAAGAGTTACCTGAGCTCATTTTGATAAATATTTTTGCCTCCATTTTGATACTCTTCTTACATCTTTTAATAACTCCCATGCCTCAATAGCTTATAAGAAGCGCCCAAGGGAAGCCCTATATAAGATGATACAAGAGAGCTTTTGCATCCAAATTTTGAATATCCACAACTGGAATCAACTTGGATTTAGCATGCAAGAGTCATTGGTAGCATATTTTGGTGTGATAACAAATTTTTTGATGAAAAGGTCCTAACTACATATTATGTTTAATTATATCCCATTTCACAACATTAGCCGCATACAATGCTTATATTGATAGTTAAACTATAAAATGAAGTAAAATATGCTCCTCCCTGCCATTTATCTAATAAAATTTTAAAATCTGCTACCTCATATGCATTATGGATGTGATGACATATGAATGGTGCTATAGTGGAAGAGCTGGAGCCCTATACACTAGGTGTAACATTTTTTTTTTTTTTTTTTTGGGAGGGGGTACTTGAACAAGATCAAATAAATTATCCAGGCACAAACAGGAAGGCAAGGAGAGAGGTGAAGATTTTTTTATTAAATAACAGGAAAGAGGAGGGACCTTCCACAAGGAACTCTTAATTCAAATCATTTCTCTAAGATTTTGATTGAAGAGTCATTTTGTCCATTTGTCTCCCCACACTCATAAGAAGTACATATTTATCTACCTCACCGCAACTAAATAAAAGTTCTTTTGGAGGAGAACTGCAACACTTCCAAAGATTTGTGGGCTGTAAAAACCAAATAAATTTCATGATTCCAGTGCTTTTTGTCTTATTTTCCACTACATGCATAACATAGATGTAAACCTACTTGGATTGTCTACAAATACAACTATGTGCTCACACATGCATTGAAGGTAATAGAGTTTGGTAGAGACATAAATGATAGAAACAAAGTACATCTTAAAACATAAGATTATATTTGCAACAAAAACATGAGACAAGTTTGCTCATATCAGCAAAATTTTGAAGTAGTTCCGATAACATTATTGAAACAATGAAAGCATCTCCCAATTATAGAATCTTCTTGACCATCTATATTAGTATCAATTTAAACAATTAGAGTCAAGAAAAGAAATAGATGCCATAAAATTTCTGAAAATTTACACATACAATCATTCCCAAGGCAAGTACCTGCAAGTTTTTCCAGTAATGAAGTCTGCCAAACCATCCCAGAACTTTTTCCACAAGCTCTCAATCGATTCAAAGAAACCATTTATACTGGTTTTTGGTGGTTCAATAGGAATCTGTAACAAGATTGTATGATTTATTAATTAATGTGAATCAAAGTCCTACTTCCTGCAAAACTACATGGCGGTATATTGCGTTGGTTAATGCCCAATAATTTCAGATGGGTTGATACAATTTTTGGGTACATTTCCAAACAGCTCAATATTGTGGGACAACTAGTGACTTAACAATATGCAACCCATGAATCTATATATTTTTTCTGTGGAAGGTTGATTCATCCTTGGCAAAATTAGACTGGAATTGGAATACTAAGTCCGAAAGAGTGTCGTAGTATATATTCTAATCATTTTAACATCCTAAAATGTTCAGGTATTGCATATTTTACATGTTCCCTTATTCCTAAGCTTCATCGTGCATTAAAGTTAGTGGAATAGAGGAAGTATAGTGAACAGTTGAGTGGCTATCCAACCATTCAGTTGGCTATATATTCCCTTTTTCCTAAGTTTCATCATGCATTAAGGTCAAGAACTTAATGATGGGAAGAAAGATTGAAAATAGATGGAAAAGAGAAACATCCTTCTGGAATAGAGATTGGCCCGTCAATGTCTTAATTATGTACAAGCAGGAAGACTTATGGTAGTTAGAGGTCCCTAAATGCATCAACTTGCTTCCTCAAGAAAATTTTCATCCAAAAGACCAAAAAATTAGATGCATGCACAAGTAAATTCATTTCTGAAAATCCGTGATATCACATGTTTATTTGAATATAACTTCTTTAAGAGAAGTAAAGGTGCATCAGATTAAAATACAATTTTGAAACTACCAGCAAACCTGTGATCCATTGTCAATAACAGTGGCTGTAGTGGTGAATTGGCACTCAGCTCTATCAACTTCACTAAAACCAGAGTCCTTTAGTATAGCTGCAACCAAGCACAATTACATGGACTGAGCTTTGATATTCAGTACTATCATATTTACCATTCCAGGAAGCAGACAAAAATACCCTGTAAACCTAGGACTTAATCATACCTGCACAAACATATTTTGCAGCTTGATCAGTTGTAGGGTACAATTTGAATGATCGTGTTGTGACTCCTTTGGGCTTCATTATGTAAAACTGTTCCTGCAACGGTGTAAAGTTCTCTAAAACATCATCCGCTGCGAAATTATATCCTGAAGCCCGAAGCTAAGCATTCAGTATATGAAAAATTTTAAATATTTACCTCCATTAAACTGACCCCTGCTGAGCAATCAAACTGCAAGATGAAGGTTTTCATTATAATTGAGTTTATTAAAACTTTAGAGCATCTATTATAATATTATTCATGCAGATGTTATATTCTAATCGAAAGTACAAGAACAAAAATTACAATTCTCAAACCAAAACTTCCACTAGATTTTGATTGATGAAAAAATATAAAGTGATAAAATAGGCTTAGGTTACGAAATGAGTTTTATATTAAGTTGGTCATCAGCTTTTTTGTTGTAGCTGAACCAGGTTTTTCATTATCTTCAAAAGGAAGAGTGCAAAATCACTGAGTCGAGTCAGTTCTTGATAGACCTACAATCCTAAGCAATGATTAGTGCAATCTACTCCCTCAGTGGAAGCAGTGTGAACAAACTAAGCATATATGCAGTCTCAATTATACCAATCTGGCTCCTCTCCAGAACTATAATAAATTCAAACTATTCCACATTTTGTTTGAAAATTTTGCTTATACTGTACTAAAGATATACATCTACCAGCAGAAATATCAAGTTATATTCGCTGGAAATGAACTTCTGAAATCTAGTATTGCATCCTTGATCATACAATAAACCAAGCAAGTCCCATCCTGACACTACCCAAATATGAATTTTGTCATTGAATCCATTAATAAGCTCATTCAACAAGTACGCAGTGGGGCTTACTGTCTCAGCATGGCATATACTATTTGGTACCACAATAGAATATGAAAAGTAAAGGTCCAACATGATACCGTAAGGCTGTATGACGCTTCCAATTCACCAATATTTTTAGTTGTAATAGTAGCAGTACCAAATTGAGTAAGGGCTTCAAAAGTTGGCACAGTAATGCTTATAATTTTTCCAGGGCTCCTACAGAGAGATTGAGATGTGTGAAATCATAAGAACCAAAAAAAAAAAAAAAAAAAAAAAAAAAGCTAGCTAATAATATTCCAGAATAGGATTTTGAAAATATGTAAATGAAGTAAACAAAGGTACATGATAGGACCCTTATTTTGTTCTATATAACAACTGAAATAATCATATGTGCATGGTGAGGATGTTAAAGATAAACGAGTGGAAATAAAAGAAAAAGTAAAAATTCATGCATGAAGGACTAGTTTGTGGAAATTTAGGAAAAGGAAAAGCTCGAGGTAGACAATTTTATTGCATTATATAATGGAGGTCAATGAATGTAGCAATAGGCAAAGACGAATCCCAAAATTAATTCAGGTTAGGAAATTAGAGATGATGTGATGGTTTATGACATAGCAGACAATGTTGACCCAAATAGAACCGCATATGGTGAAAAAGATTAATTTAGCTGACCCTCTGGCTAAAGTTTTAGGTTTTGTTGAACACATAAACTGTATTGAGTAATAGCAATATAATCCATTTTTTTTTACTATTAACAAAGTAATCCCAAACAAATCCTTATTATTTTAATAAATAAAAAATAATTTTATTATAAGAAATCAAGGGGATGCCACACAATTACCAGTAGTAATGCAAATCCATTCGCGAATATGTGTATATCTCTAATATATGTATACAAATACACATGACTACATATATTTATATCACCAAACTTTCAAAAGCATCTTTTGACTGTAAAAACCTTCCACAGACTAAGATTAATATTGGTACGCATCAATCTCAAGGAATTAAATGAACCTTTGGTAGACATATTCTATGTCATCGGCACGTAGTTCGATCAAGAGGTTTGTGTTAAGAACTTCTGTTATTCCTATGGAAAATGAATGACTCCCCGAATTCTGTAGACAATAGCACAAGAGTTAAAAATGCATATCGTAGACATTCTTATTAATACAACATCTGTATCTGCTGAAGCATAACTGGATGCTGGTTTATCCTTTCAAACCTCCCTTGCACAACATAAAGTGGTGACTGACTCCTACTGATTCGATTCTTATCAGTCTGTCAAAACAAAGATTCATATTAGACCAAATACACAACATGACACTTGCACAATGGCATATTTAAGGGCCCAACATTCACAAATCTCCAGCATGCATTACTCAATGAACTGTCCTAAAAGCTTTTAGGGAATGCCATCACAAAGGACAAAATTTTCCAATAAAGCATTCCATTGAACCAGGCAACAAATAATCAACATATATTACAGAAACCAGGAAGATAACATTAATCGATCTTATCAATTATCCTATTTGACTTTTATGGAAGTGAAAACACATAATATTTGCCCCATAAAGAATCAAAATCAATGTCAAAGTCCTCCAAACAGCAGAAGGGAAATCTTTTTCTCAAGGGTAAGGTGCACTATAGCCATATTTGTAGGACGAAAAACAAAATAAAATAGCTGATCAGTCCTGCACACACAGTGTGGCGTCACAAGCAAGATTAGCAACAATTAGAATGAAATGCCCAGAAAAACTAAAACATATGGCACAGAAATTTACTTACAAATGAGAATGAGATATGCATTTGACACGCTATATGCAAATTCTCTAACAAACTAAAACCCATTTAAACGTGAAAGTGCAGGACGAAAGCAGGAGTTCTCAGTAATTAACTCCAGTTTAAGTAACTAACATCCCAGAAGTTCCACAACTGATTATGCAAGCAACTCCAAAATGGTGAAGAGCAGAAATCTGGCTGTCCATTAAAAGCCTCATAACCCACACCAATTTTGTTACATTCAATACCATCCATGGTAAATCTAACTCTCTCGAGCAGCATCCACATAGAAAAGTTCCTTCCCAAATTTTGTGGTTGACCTGGGCCACCCTTGAACAGAAGAAAGAAGTACAGTCAGAAGCATGAAACCATGTAAATGACACAATAAAATTTAAAATAAAACTCATTCAATCATCATTCATACCATGCAGAAAATAAGCATTTATGAGTCGATCAACTAACTGGTGAGAAACAAGAAAAGGTGTCACACTGTTACAGCCCCTCCTATTTCAAAATTAAGGATTCTCAAGAGACAGCACCGAAGACAATGTTTCCATTTGCAAGATATTGTAAAGAAGCCCGACTACACATAAAATGAGGGACCTCAATCTTAAAACCTAGGTGTTAAGGTGAGGGAAATCCATCTCTTATATGAGGGGGAATAATTATTCTGATGGGCCAATGTGGGACAACTTCTAATAGTTATAATAGGGTCATGTATATCACTGCAAGCATACAAGTCAAAATTAGATCAGCAAAGCCAACATACCTGCCTCGGGATAACAAGGTAGTAATCCTCAAATGAAGGAATATTTGTATATCCAACAAAATCTCCAATAAGATTTGCTCGTAGAAATTTATCATTGGATGTTACTGTTCTATTCTCAGGACCCACAATCACTTCCTGTAAGCAATAATGTTCAAAGCATTTGTTATGTTAAAGAAGGTTCTTGGAAATTGTTCAGAGTTCGATATCTGACTACAAAGAATACAGTACAACATGAAATGTAAAAGTTCAGTGTATAACCAACATAACAAGGAAGAAATAACGACAACTATTGATGAGATAATCAGTAATCATAGATCTAGATTAGGGGTGGCAATTTGTGTTGATGTGGCCTATATTAATTTACCAATTATCCTAAAACTCTAAACTGTTAGAAAATGAGCCTAATAACATGACTTGAACCAGCACCTCCTAAAACCATAACTTTGATATTTTATGCTAACTAACCAATTGTTCCAGAAGTTTTAACTTTGAGAAAATGGCCCAACAATGTAAATTAAGCCGACTTAATATTGTATTCAATTTGATGGTGTTTATACTCAAATATCTCAAAATTTCTTGAACATGCTATATAATTAATTATCTCAAAAATGGATTTTAACAAATTTGTGTCATATTGTATCCGTGTTTTGTATCGGTAGGTTTGGGTCGTGTCCAATTTGGCCAACCCTAATTTAGATTAATGGGAAAGCATCCAAAATGAAATGAATGGCAGGTCAATAATCTTATAGTAAATAAAAAAAAATGGCAACCCAATGCACAAGACCCTCAAGCACGTTACAAAGACTAGGTAGATTCAGATGTAGTCAACCTTCCATCTAAAAGCAAAGAGATTGAGTCCAACATTTGAACCCTTGACTTCAGGTCACAATGGAACCTTGCAAGGCTAGTACAAGTACACCTTTTCACTAGTCTATGGTAAATATAAGGCTAAAACATGTTAATATTTCACATATTTTAACATAATAAAAGAATAAAATATTGAAAGTGGAGAGCAGGCCAAAGGGCATAGAAATATGATATACTTTCATATTTGCCACTTGCACTAAGAATGTTGGATTCTAAAAGAACATAACAAATTGGTGATAATTAAAAATTCAAATTCTAACTTTAATTTGAAGATGTTGACAAATTACCTTGATGAACAGCATAACAGAAGGTGGAGAAAATTTGAAAGGTTATTAAACCTATTTGAGTTTCATGATTAAGCAAGATGGCATTATTCACCAGAAATGTGGGTTTCATTTCAGGTTTATGAGAATAACTAAAACACGGAAATACAAGCCTTGAGCATAATGGAGGCCCTTTTCTATGTTTCATATCTTTTTTTTATTTTTATTTTTATTTTTTTATTGTTTGAGTTCAAGAAGGGTACACTACTATGTCAAGAAATTGGAAAGGTAAGCAGAAGATGGGAGAAAAACATCCAAACATTGTGCAATGTCAAGGAAAAATTATACAAGGATGGGTGCAACAACTTGGATAATTTGTAGGCAAATGACAGGTATTATATACAAAACAAAATGTCCCAGTGTTACAATAGAAAGTTCACAAATGCAGTTGTCACATACACACCGATACTTTAGATGCTGTCTTCACCTCAATCCGAATGCTAAATCCCACTGAGCGCTTTCCAATACCGAAAACGTGGAACCTAAGGGGACAAGAAAAAAAAATTATGGCACTGAAGACAGACAACTAAAGATTAAGATGAACTTAATAACTGACCATGATTAGACAAGCATGTAGTTCAGTTCTAACACGACAATAAATCTTAAATTATGTTCTCCCCATCAAATTCCTTATACTTGATTTCAAGGATCTTTAATCTATGAAACTTCAAGAAATGCAGCTTTACCAACAAATGAACATATAATAAAAAGAAAACAATTACATGGACAGACTGACACAGTCTTGTGAGGTAACAATGTTTATAGACAAAAATTGCATCCACAAAAAATATAATTTCAAGGTACTGCCTTAAAAAAATTACAAAAAATTACAATTTTTTTTTCCTTTTTTTGTATGTATTTGACCACATCAAATGTAATCAAAATTTTCATAGATAAATGGATCAGCCTACCAAAACAAAATTACTTAGATAAAGACTGCAGGCCATACCAATCACCTGTAAATCGGAGACAGTGTGCAGTGTTGGCTTTCCCTTTCATCAACTTGTCAACTAGTTGAAACAAAATTTAGAAACATTAGCTACAAACTATAAGTTGAACCCCATAAGAATTGTTTGAGAATTCTAAAAAAAGAATATGGTAACACTAACAAAAGTTTCCGCATGATGAAGGAACCCTGCGCTGGTCTCCGCAAGGGCAACAGGTTGGCTGTGCAGAAAGGTAGAAAAGAGAAAAAGACATAGGAAATTGTTCAGAAATATTATGGAACAATTAGCAGAAACACAACAATGAATATAACTATGAACTCCAATAAGTATAAATGCTAAATTCTACTGCAACTCTTAAAAGTGTTAAGCACATTGAAGTGAATGTTCTATGCTAGATCTGTTCTGCAGTGTTATCTCCAAGAAGTATTAGATTTCAGGTTCTGTTGGCCTTGACTTCAGAGTCCAATTAAAGCCCTTTTTGATTACTATTCACGGGGACTGGATGCAAGCACTCTTATCAGAATCAGGCAGTGTTAGTTACTAAGAATCACAGATACAGTCATGTAATATGGACACAACATGACATGACATTGGCAATTTGGCATTAAGTATGCATACCCCACACACTTGAAGAAACGAGTAAAAATAAATTTATAAATTCCTCAAATTAAAAAACAAAAAAAACAAACAAACAAATTGAGGGACAGGGATCAATAAATTTAAGTTTATGTTGTTTTAAATTTGTTATGTAATTCCAAGTTTTTTCTTGAAAATTATAAGGGTTTATTTCACCTACACCCCTTGTGATTTCAGTTTTATGCACCTAGACCCCACAAGTTTCATAAATATGCACATAGATCCTTAAAGTTTGTATTACGTTTACCCAAATTCCCTCTGTTTGATTTTCCATCCAGAAAATTATCTGTTGACCACTTTAACACAATGAAATTACATTTACAGCTTTAGTATTAATAAACAAATATTGATATTATGATATGGTAGATCATTTATTATAAAAATTACATTACAATTAATTTATTAAATTTTTTTGTGAACCGCTTTTATATTAGTAATTTCTCTTTAAACTATTATATGTTGCATTAATATTTTAAATTTGTATTCTATATATATAAATTAGTATTTATACATATGTCATATTTCTATATTAGTAACTATGTTTGGAAATATACAAGTATCATGTAAATTACAATAAATTTTATTTTCTCCTTTTCTTCCACTTCCATTCCATTGGCATCAAATAATAACAAAAGAACCTTACTTTCAATTTTCTTTTTCATGCATTTTTTAATTAATACTAAGATTATAAAGATAATTTCATATCATTGTATTGGTCAACCGTTGCTTTTTGGATGAAAAATCTAACAGAAAAGTTTAAGTGAATGTAATATAAATCTCAGGGAGTTTAGGTACATATTTATAAAACTTGTTGAGTCTAAGTGTACAAAGTCGAAACCAAAAGCGATCTAGATGAAATAAACCCAAATAATAATGTGTTTTATGTGCATCTAAGTGATGGACACGTGTGTCTTTCAAGTATCTTAAGATTATCCTGTTCTAAATAAAAATTGAAAGTGATAGGACATGTTTAGATGAGTGTCCAATATATATCGAGAAAGTGGCCAATGAATGTCGGCGTCCAACACTGACATGACTTGGGTATGTCACCTTCGTAAAAGTGTTTGTATTTCTTAATTCCATTGTATCTTGAAGCCCCTAGTCAAGGTTAATAGATCCTCTAATGAAAATCAAGTTCAAAAAGGTGTTGATTGCAATTTCTAAAAATAATGTTCAAACCTTTTGGGGTTATTGATTTCTTCAATTACTACACATCAATTGTCAAATAAAGAAAGAAAATTATTTTGTTTGAAATAAAGACTAGTATGTGAAGAGACATTAAGTATATTACTAGGAGGTAAGTGTTGTGGACTCTTATATTTCCTCCAATGCACCCGTGTGCACTGGATATGACAAGAGTAAGAGTACAGTGATAACTGTCTAATTCCCTATCCAAACTAGATAAAACGATTTTCTAATTCTTTATAACATTTGAAGGCTCAATACTATACCTAAAAATGAAAATTAAAAATTCTAGCCTCTCACAAAAATGAAAGCTAAAAATCTAATTTTCCCCAAATTTTATTTAAAATTCAAATAAATTGCTGAATAGTAATTTACATATGTCAATATACTATACAATATGGAATTCATTCAAATATTTATGACGTGTTCATATGTTCATTCCCGACTTTAAGATGCGTATCTCAATATCTTATTATGATTTTGAAAGGCATAACACATGGACATGTACCCAAACCCAAGTGCATGTAACATAGCAAGAGGACATCAAGTAGCGGTTTTCATCTTCTCATGTAGATCCTTGGTTTCTTAAATTACTATACAACAATCATCTGCCAAAAAAAAAAAATTTACAAAGAGACATATTGCTTGACATTCCCAGACCTTCATGTAAAAGGGAGCAAACACCTATTTGTTTTCATTTTGTATTTTTTCAGTATTCTAGATGGACATGTTGACAAAACTTCAAAGAAGCGTCAGATATTAAGGGAATGGGAGATACATATCTACTTAAGCTCTTAAAGCTGGAAGTTAGGCCCTTCATTTTAAAGCCCCATCATTAATGAATTAAGGGCTTTTTAATAGTGTGTGAGAGATCAAAAATAAGGGAAAACAAAATGAATATTCAGTTAATTAATAGTGGTACTATTGGATGATGATAAAACTAACCAAAAAAATTGCTTTGAGAATAAATTAATGATTGAAATGAGAGTGAAAACAGTGTCCAGCACTTGGAAGACTTACCTCAGTGTGCTCAATAACATGCCCCTTTTCATCTCGCAGCCTAGACAGATTTGAGAATACATTCAGTCAAATTCACAGCTCACAGAATGAAGAATCACGATCTGTGGAATCAAAATACTAAAACCAACATGAAAAAACAAAAGTCCTAAACAGAGGTCAATTAGCAAAGGTGTGTGATGGAGGGTGTTTGCAAACCTAACCTATAGCATGATTAATAACTAAAACAGAAATTTTACTTTCACCAAAACTAAAAATATAAAAATCAATTAACAAGGTTAACATTCAAATACTAATAACCAGGAGTTAGCCAAAAACAGCAATTCAAATAACACCAAACCAAAAGTAGTGATAGTTGTTCTCCAATATTCCACGCCTAATAATATGGGAAGTTCAAATTCGTAAATTGGTCGGTTTGCAGAATGTTAAGTGACTTGTTTGTGAATGAAATATAATTTTTCAATCGTAATACCAAAATCTCATTCTTTGATCTGGGGGCACTAAACAAAAAACGAGAGATAAAGACTGTGTGCATAGCAAGAGTGATGCGGAAACCAAAAAAAAAAAAAAA
>QLOD02000002.1:8514444-8525100 GCA_003260245.2 Sideroxylon spinosum
CTAGTACTCACCTAGACTAAACACAACCGACCTCTTATACTTGAGAGTGAACCTCTTCCTTATTTGAGAGCGGTCAGCTACTCCACTTGCACATTCTGCCTGCTAATTTGCAACTGATAAGAACTCATCGATATATTAAAATACTTCTATATAGAGCCCCACTTACACCTGGAAACCAATTATTACGGAAGTTGCATTGTTGCATGCTTGAATAATTGATAAACTGCATACACTTGGAGCCCTTTCTCTTTGTATACTTAACAAAAAATCTAGAAAATTTTGAGTCAGGTATGCCGAAGCATTTTTCAGAAAAGAAAAGACGAGGAATAGAACCGCCCAAATCATTTAGAACTACTTTAGAAGTGCCCATTAGCATAACCACTATACAACCAAATGAAAGATGAGCAAATTAAACATTCAAGTCAAAACAAATACAAAAGCTCCAATTTCTTTTGCGACACCTGAATACACATCTAAAAAAAAAAAACAGAGAGAGAGAGAGATTTGAAGGTTATAATTAGAAAATGCTAGTGGATTTCTGCAATGTCAAAATGGTAAAAGTGTAAAATCAACAAATAAGTGTAACTAGCATAACAAAAGCATAATACATAAGTTGAAAAGTTGAAAATATACAAACATATATATACATTATAACATATAAATAATGCAGTGCTTCATTGTGATCTAAGGAAAAAATTGACAAATAATTTTCTCACTCTTTGCAAACCTAGAACATAAATCTATATTTAAGAAATTAAGACTGAGTCAATAATAATTACTTGCTTTTAAAGGACAGGTTAAGTTTTACTTTAAAGTTTGGATCACAAACATTATAAATTATAAGACAATGTTTTACTTGCCATAGCTTCCCATAATTTATTCTTTAACCAAACACAGTTCAACAAAAATCTAGCTAACTTAAATTCCAAAAAATAGAATATTACAACAAATTTTATGGATTTACATATTTTACGGATTTACGGATTAAACTATTACAACAAAGAGTCGTATCGATCATATAAGTGACAAAGGATAATATCACAAAATCAACAAAAAATAACTAAACTTTAACATGTTTTCCCAAAAAAATTAAAAGAAAAGGAAATTCTAATAGGCCCTTAACTTTGCAGTTCAGAAGAACAATCCATCTATATAGATGCATTTATCAAAATAATCATATCTAAGCAACGACATTAGGACAATGTCACTATAAATTATATCAATAAAACATTAAAATAAATCTCCAAGATATCAACCACAATGTCTTGAAAAATGAACATATTATTTTTTTGCCATAACATTCCAATAGTGTGAAGAAATTTTATTTCCATAATATTTCAACAGATCATTTAGAACAAGTTTGGTATAGTTTTTTTTTTTTAATCTTTTATTTTTATTTTTTATATCATTTTTACCAAATAAAATGTGCATTAAAATTTACAAAAAAAGGATGGATGGAAATTTTTTTTCTTATGATTACCTTATTTACATACCCGTGACATGATGAAACAAAAGAGACAAATGATATTGGACTGAATCTTTAATAAGAAGAAAAGTTTTAGTCATTATTTATTTGTAAAAAGAATATTTTCAGTTAGATGAATTTTTTGTATTGTTTAGATCTCACAATATCTATTTAAAAAGTTAAATTTTTTAACATGCATCCGAAGGGGCTTGAAAAGTAACCAAAAAAAAAAGAAAAAGAAAGAAAAGGTCGATATTCACTTTCTTCTCTTTTAAAGCTTTGTTTTTCCACATGCACGTATCACTGTGCTTGGAGATCACCCAAAGATGTGGTCGGATTCAGCCACTTCGTGCAACAGGGTACTAACATGCAATTAGTTACCTATGATAAAAAGGTATGGTAAATCGGTTTGTCCGACTCAAAGCTATCGTTGTCGATTAGATTTTTATTGTATGATAAGCCGGTCAATCAAAGTGGTGGCCCACCTGTTTTTATTGTCTCAAGAATTGTGATAGGTGGCCAGCAGTTTTTTTTTCTCTTTTCCTTTTCTTTTTTTTTTTTTTAAAGATCGGAATTAGAATTTAATTATAACCTAAAATTTAATAAAAATCATATTAAAAGTATGAATTTCCTTTGAGTCCAAAATTGGAATCAAGCATTGTAATGTTGAGAGTTAATTTAGGGCGAAGAGGAAAATTATCAAAGTAAATGTTAATATTTTTTATACTAATATGAAATTAGTAATAATACGTATTAACTTAACTTAAAGTAATACTTATTTTTAAAATTTAAGTTATGAAATGAAATCAAATCTAACTTATAATTTTTTTAATTTTAAATATATGAATTAAAAAAATTTATATAAAATCTTAACAAATTCATCATTCCAAACAAAAGGTAAAAGATTAAGATCAGAATATTTACATTTCATTAATTTTTTTTATTATATAATAGATTTAATAAAAAAGAATAATATCGAGTAAGGGAACCAACGAATGAATATATCTATCAATTTTCTAAAAACTATTTTATTTATAGATCTCGCGTCTCTAAATCCATCCACACATTGATTGAAGATAGAGAGTCAATTTTTTCCTTTTGCCAAATCATCAGTCCAAAGAGGACTGTCACTTCACACCTATCCTTCTCTCTCTCTCTCTGTAACTGAGAGTGCTCAGTCCTGATCAGTTAGCAAAAACAGTTAATTCGGCAAAACTGACAGATGGGCAAAGCAGCAAGGTGGTTTCGCGGCCTCCTCATCCTCAAAAAAGAGGAGCCGCCGTCGCAATCGGCGGCCCCGCGGACGAGAAGATGGAGCTTCATTAGATCACACAGAGAGAAGTATCGCGCTATTGCAAACAACAGCGCCGAGGACCGGAGAGGCTTCTCGCAAGGGAATGTCGCGCTTCCGAGGCCAGGATACGCCGACGGTGACGTTGTTGGCTCCGCTGATCCGAGCAGGCATGCCATCGCAGTGGCGGCGGCCACCGCCGCCGTGGCGGACGCAGCCGTTGCGGCAGCCCAGGCGGCGGCGGAGGTGGTGCGCCTGACGAGCGGCGCGAGGCCCAACAACGCCAGTACTGCTGCCTCCATGGCGCACGTTAGCAGCGCCAGATATGGTGCTCGCGAAGAGTGGGCGGTGGTTAGGATACAAGCGCACTTCCGAGGCTATCTGGTTCGGATTTCCTCAGCCTGAATCTATTATTCTGTTATTGCAATTTTTTTTTTTTTGTTTATTTTAAAAAATTTATCATGAACATTGGCTTTTAATTACGAATTTCGCACTTCGCACAGATGGGACTATATGGTCATTTTTGCCGTTGGTCTGCTTATGTGAACTGCCCATTGCGCCCATGTGGGTTGTGCACTGAAGTTGTAAATTGGTATTCTATCCTTGAAATTTTGGTCCAGCTGTTCTGCTATTTGAGTTGTAATGGCATTGTCTTTCAGATTTGGAGTAAACGAATTTTATATGGTTCCCTTCTAAGGGAATTTGTACTTTTTTTTTTTTAACTCAGTTGTACTTGTAAGTTAACTTGTGCGCATTTCGATTAGTTTCTACTAATTTTTGAGTCCTGACGTTATTAACCAGTAAGTGTTGCAATCAGGACGGAGCCAGGATTGTATAATATCTTGATTATAAGTCAAACCTCAATAAACCCATAGAGGGTTGGCTGGAATTGGATGTTCAGATGATGGGTTGGGTTGTTTAGAGAGAATGGGTTGAGCAAATTATTTTTTGGTCCAAAATTTACTAAGTAATTTTATTTTTGTACTGGTCTTGAGCCCACCATAGCCCCATCTATGCTCCGCCCTTGGTTCCATTGATTTTAGCTTAGATTGGATCCCCAAATTTTTTTCAAAAAATTTAAAAAAATTTCAAAAGTTTTCAAATTCTTCTAATCAAAATTTGTCATCTGTTACTTTTACATCACATCAGTATTAGCTTTTGATTTTTTTTGGTACACCAAACACCTCTTTAAAAAAATTGAAACTTGAATAGCAAATCATACCGGTTGAGGGGAATTCGTACGTTTATGTGGATATAAAAAAAGTTGGGTACTCCAAATGTTGTAATGTCACGGACTTCTTCTCAAATTCTCTAGCGATTAACTTTTCTTCTCTCTATAGGACGGTTGGTTAGATGTCCAACTCTTTTTAAATGTCAGCCCTCCCCTTCTGGGATTGTTGAAGGTTGAGGTGCTTTTGTTTCAACTTCAAGGGCCCTAATGACCTTTGGGAAGCAGTTCTTTTTCCACTAGGAATGGTTTGATGAGTCACGTGGTTGTCAATTCTCAGCACTCGATTTTTATAATGTGCATGTGGGGTCACAATTACAATAATTAAAAAATTTTGCTTCCCAAACTAAAGTTGGTTAGACAATCCAATAGTTAGATTTTTATTTTTCTAATTTTTTTTAATTTGTTTTTAATCAAAATTAATTTCTCTTTGGTTTTGCAACTTTCAGGTATATCATTCACACGTTTACAAAAAATACACAAAATCCAAAAAAAAAAAACTACAAATAGGCAAAGAACCAGTTTTTTATTTTTTTCCTCATTAATAATGCCTTTTTCTATTTTCTTGTATTATTTATATATTTTTAACTATGTGAACATACCAAAACTAAGGATATTTGGATCTCAAAAAATATCAAAAAAATTTAACTTTTATTAATTTTCTCTAATCAAATTTGGTCACATATCACTATTATTTTTAACTATTTTTTTTTTTTTTGGGGGGCAAAACCAAACACCACACATTATTATTATTATTTTTTTCATGGAACTAAGTTGAATAGTTTGTCTTTTGCTTTGGATATGTATATGGTCAGAGGGAGAGTCATTTGCTTGTATAATTGCATGGTGATCCCTCTTGGCCCTGCTGCTGTGGCTTTACGCTATTTCCTTGTGCTCTCTGCCGTATGATTTAATTCATATGGATACATGCAAATTAATTGTGGGTTTTTTTTTATGATTTTATTTTGTTGGTATTTACTATTTAGCTGATTTAATGATTTTTTTTTTCCAATGGTTAATTCGAAGGGAAGGAGAGCATTGCGAGCATTGAAAGGACTGGTGAAGCTTCAAGCATTGGTTAGAGGTCACATTGTGAGGAAGCAAACTGCCGATGTTATACGACGTATGCAGGCATTGCTGCGAGCCCAAGCGCGTGCTCATGCTTTGCGGACCCAAGTTTCTGAATCTCCACAACGATCAAGCACCAAGTCCTCTCAATTCAACTATCATGTAAGCAACTCTCAGTTTCGTTTTTCCATCCAATTATATAACTTTGAATTTATTGTTGCTTCTTCGAGGGATGTATTCCTGTTAGAAGCTTGTGTATTTGCACATTTATGTATTTTATAAAGTATCAACACTTGAAAATGAGTGCATATTGGCTACGGAATTTTCTAATATACTAAAAGTTGTGCTGAATATATCAATTGGAGTATTCAATTATTTTATTATTTTTTCATATATTATAAAGACAAACTTAGATTTGAGTAAGCGAAATCTTTCAAATCATAAAATTTCTTCTCATTTTTTATTATGTGTTATACAATTAATTATGTGTTCAATTATTTTTCTTGGAGATTTTATATCATACATACAACCAATAAAATTTTATTAAAATTAATATTTTTTTTCTGTATTACCGTCATGTTTTTATTCCCATTTTAGTTTCTTTGAACAAAATCTCAAATACCTACTTATTTATGAGTGGTGAACAAGTCATCAGGATGCTACAGAAAAAGAACTTTTCAGTGTGAGGTGAATCAAGTGTAGGAGTGATATTCAAACCCCATGGTACTATACTTTGGGGGAGTTTAGGAGAAGGAAAAAAAAAATGTTATTAATAAGAGAAGAGAAAAAAAAAAAAAAATTGTAATGGTTTTCTCTCGTTGTGTTTGTTTAAGAGAGAAAAGATTGTTATTTTCTTTCTCATTATTTATGAGTAAAGAAAAAAATAGAAAGAAAAAAAAGTGTGTATTAATATTTTACCATTATATCCTCTAACATATATTTAATTTTTGTTTGTTGTTCCTTATTTAATGGACAAATATGATATTACAAAAATTTATTAATTTCGTCTTCTCTCCATTTGCGTCAAAATTTGAGCTGATAAAAAATGAAGAGTTTTGGGCGTCTCTTTTTTTTTCCATATCTTTTTTTAATTCCTTCCCCTCATAAAACTCGCAAACGCATGTTCTCAAATCCTATGTTTTCTCTTGTTTTTTTTCTTTTTCATTCCATCCAAACGGGCTAAGTTTTATGTGTATATATATTTAGTACCGTGCAATTTAACACCATGCCCTATTATGTAAACTTCTTTTTCAACATGCATTATTCAGTATTTCTCTAGATAGTGGAACACTCAAGAATTTAAGCTAGTGTAATCCTAAATCACAAGTCAAAATTTTAAATTTTAGACAAATAAGATAAAAATATAAAATACTATACATTGATATCAAATATTTCTTACACAATATAACCTTCAAATTAACAAAACAAGTTATAACAATTCCCTTCATTCTTTCATATTTTGAAAACGTTATAAGATAACTTTATTGTCGATGGTTTCAAATGTCTCTTTCAATTTGTATCGCCAAACAATCATTTATCCACTCAACCACTTTTGAATAAGGACCTCATGTGGAAGCATGATTTTGTGTAAAAATCAACCAAAAATGTAAAGTTCGTGTTTGGTAAAAAACTAACTTTTCCCACTTTTATGCTCTATTACAGTAATTTGCTTTACTCAAAAATTACCAAAATTTTTATCAAACCCACAAAATTTCCCAAAAGACGTTAAAAATTTCCAAAAATTGCTAAAAGTTGTCAAAAATTTTACCAAACACCCAAAAATTGAAAAAAATTTTAAAAAACTGCTAAAAAATATTACTTGCTTCACCAAGCATACAGAAATTGTAATTAGCAATTTTTGGTAAAAAAATACCAAAAATTATTAAAAGATGTGCCTTCAAACGCACCCAAAATTTTTTTATATCGAATAATTTTCATAAAAAAAAAAAATCAAGCGTAGGCCTTCGTCCACGCTCGACTCCATGTGGATCCGCCAATTTCTCTAGAGGCATTGGTTGTTGACTGGCATTATTAAAAAAATACTCTTAAATTAGACCAAACGAATTGCTAGTGGCAATGCATGCACAAATTCTTAATCCATACGGTAGTGTAAATAATCCAGAGATTTTTCTTTATCTATTTCTCATATTTCTTCTCTAAATTTTTTCAATTCCATGGATTTCATCTCTTGTTTCGCTGGTTTAAAAAAAAAAAAAAAAAGTTTGACGCAAAGGGCCCTGCAACCCCTGAGAAATTTGAACCTGCCATACGATCAAAGAGTACAAAATGTGACCGGTCACCAATACTCAAGGTACGTGATGTGCTACTCTTTCTGGTTTTATTGTATACTTTTATTACAATGATCCTCACCTCATATACTTACCTACGAGTGCAGAGAAATGGCTCAAATTCAATTGGACAGGTGATCATTAATCAAGACAAGTCACATAATGGCTGGAACTGCTTAGAACAAAGAGGGTATTCAATGAAAACTGGCCAGAGGGATGAAGAGAGTGAGATGAATCAGATGATACTTGAAGTAGATACTGGGAAACCTCAGAAAAGGAAAAGCTTTTCCCAGTCTTTCCATCATGCCATGGCTTTAGATCCTAGCTTCAGCACTTCAAAAGATTCAGCAACCCATCAAACAGCTCCGAGTCCATCCTCCTGCGAAGTTCAATCTGTGAGCCCTTCAAAGCTTGCACAAGAAGTTGTGCAAAGCCCTTTCTGCACGGCTAATAATAGTCCGCAGTTCTCCTCAGCGTCATCTAGAGGTGGTAACTCTGACATGCGGCCATTCGGTTCTGCTAAGAGCAACGGTGCAAAAAGCTACCTAAGTGGTTATGCGGGCCACCCCAGTTACATGGCTTGTACTAAATCTTCAAAGGCTAAAATGAGATCCCTCAGCGCTCTGAAACAAAGGCCCCAGTTTGAGAGGTCTTTTTCCAACAAAAGATTTTCAGTTCACTTGTATGGTGATTCGAGGTCAAGCAACCGAAGTGTTTGTGCCCATTTTGGGAACGAAGCTTGTCGATCATCTGGCCGCATCGATAGGCTTTGAATTGCAATGGCCATGAGAGGCAATGCAACTGGGCTTAATCAACTTGTTTATTGACTTGATCTGCCAACTAATGCATCATTTTGTTTAGCTACTCCTCTCTGTCTGTATTCCAAAGGCTTATTCTGAAGAGCCCACCTAATTTGTTGAGGAGGGGGTTAAATTGAGTGCTTGTGAATCAACTTTTGAGCTGAAACATCTAATGAGTAGCAGTGAAGTTTTTGCACTCAGAATCACTGTCCCTCCCTTAGCTTGAGGCTGTTAAATTTTTGTTGTTACATAATTATGTTTTAGGATAAATTTCACTTCGGCCTCCCGAGATTTACAAGAAATTTTATTTTAGGGCTCAAGTTTTTTTTTTAGCAACAATTAAGGGTATGAAATTTTTATTAGTTGCAATATCCTTTCTGATTAACTTTTTTGCCATTGAAATAGTTAATAATGGAAGTACAAAGGTAAAAAAGTTTCTAAGAGAACACATTACAATTTAAGTACAGAGGCAAAAAAGTCTCTAAAGAAGGATATTGCAACAAATGACCAAATCCATAATTGTTAAAAAGAAGAAGAGTCCTGAAATTAAATTTCAAGTAAAACTTGCAAGTGCAAAATGAAATTTGCCCTTATTTTTATCACTGCAACGAGGTAGAGCGGCTGCAAGAATGGGCATGTGTATTGTATCGACAGTTTACCCCAGCAAATGGGAGTGGATTCCAGACATATCTGTGTTTTTTTAAACATGGGGAGCAGATGTTGTTAATTTAGGAAGAGGGGAAAATGTTAGGAGGGTGTTATTTTATTTAATGGTGTTGGTGAAGTGAAGCAGTGCATTCAATACAGGCCGTTCCTGATAATTGAAGACCATGCCTGGCCACGTTCTGGGGCTGCGGTGCTAATTTTATCCTCCGAATTAAAAAGGGCTTCCGGTATCTTCGATTAAATCTCTATCTGGTTGGGTGGTGGCGATTGAATCGCGTCGTGCGCAATTAAAGATTTATAATTCGTATCAATCTAGACTAATTATGTCTATGTTTAAATTTTCTAAACTTTAATAATTATATCTGTGTTGTTTGGAGTTCTCCAAATCTCTACAAAAGTTATATTTTTTATTATTTATAATACGAATTACGAGATTATATTTTTTATAAATTTATATTAATTTATACACCTTCAAATATACTCGTTAAATAATTAATTTACTTTAAACTTGGATCAAATTGTGTCAATTGAGTTGAAGTATTTACATTCGTATTATGTCGTATTTTTTTTTTAATGGGTGGTGATAATGCAGAATTGATTTTGTTAATACCAGAACTACATTAATGATTATTTTAATTATTGACATAATTATGCTTCTTTATTATTTATCACAACCTACATTCTCTTTCCATCTTTTTTCATTATTTCAATACTGTTCTTGAATTTGTTCTAGGTGTGAACTTTTCCATGCTCTATTGTAGCAAATTCACTATTGTGGATGTTTCTCTTTGTTAAAGTGTCTCTCTTACTTGCCGTGGCCACGAGTTTCCATTTTCATGCTTGCAAAGCCCGACTTTAATTGTGGTCTTAATCTGATCTTCAATCAGGCATGGGCAACTAGTTTCTTGGTCTTAATTTTTTTTACCCTCGTTGGTCTTAATTTTGTCTTGACTCTCTATTGGAATTTTTTTGTCAAATGCAACTTGCTTTGTATTTTTGCATACTGTGACCAAATGATTCTCTTTTGGGAAATGAATGACTCCCTTTTGCATACTGTCATGATCTACCTGCTGTTTCTTATTGCTTTGTCAATTCCTAACAAAAAAATGGGGAGAACTTGCATGTTTTGAGGGGGAGAAAATTTTGAATACTGAATGTTTGTACAATTGAGGAAGAGGATATTTCAAAATTCAATATATATATTACTGCCTTGATGTTTCTCAGTATTTCAGAATTTGCAGGATTTTGCTCAAAAGTTTTGATAACTTAGATGACAGTTTAGATGTGGTACATCAGTGATATTTTCTTTTCTTGTAATTTGGGATTGGGATGTTTGTTTCGTCTCGGAATTGCCAAAGGGAGAGATTGTAAGTGTCATATTTATTAGTTTTTGAATTGGCAATATCCGAGCAAACATTTGGTTGTAATTTGCACTAAGTTAATTTTTAGAAGATGTCACAAATTAGTGTTAATGGTCCACTAATACAAGCCAAAGTGTGTTAGTGTACCATAGATAAGATTGGGAGAAGAACATTTGACATTTGAATAATTGGATATGGCTATGCTCTGCTTGAATCCTTTACTCATGATCATTCTATCTGTTTTAACTAAAAAAGGAATTTTGTGTTTGACAGTGTGTGAACAGTGGCTTTTGGTTCGCTAGCATGAGAAGGGTAGCTCGTGCCCGCGAGGCTTCTCATGTCACCTGGAACACATTTGGATCTTCTATCCAGAATGTGAACAGTGTGTCTCGCGAGCATGAGAATGGAAGCTCTTGCTGTCGCACAGGATTTTTCAAAGAAACCCAAATGACTGTTTTACCCCTCTTCTTTAATATAAAAAGCAAAAAT
>QLOD02000002.1:8580671-8594325 GCA_003260245.2 Sideroxylon spinosum
ACGTATATATATATAACCTCCATCTGCATTAGGTAATACACAAGAACAGTAGTTTCAAGTACAGAGTCTCTCTCTCTGAGACTCTCTCTCTAGTCATTATTTCAGGCTCACTCACAGAGCTCCCTTTATTGGAGGTTAAAATATTTTACAAGAGAACTCAGACAACTCTCGAGTCCTTCCCTCATTCTACATCGTTGCTTCCGTACAATTCCAGAGGGAAATGCGGAGACCCATTCGGGCAAAACACAACCCTGTAGTTAGTGCCAGCAGGGCAAGTGAAAGTGCTGGTCGGATCGTCCTGAGGATAGCTATAAGCATCCCTGCACCTCTGCTTGAAGAACTTGGAATAATCCGTGGGCCCACAAGGCCCTTTTGTGCAGCAATACTGCTGGGTCTTGAAAACCGTGCACGGGTTATGGCACCCGCCCGTAGTCTTCAACGGGTTCGGGCACTGCCCGATGATGTTCCCCGTGCACGAGATGGGGCGGCACTTGCCGGCGGCGGACCTGGTGGGGCTGAATTCCATGGGGATGTTGAACCCGTCAACCAGGGAGATGTCGTAGAAATCCTTGTTTCCGGATTGGTTCAGGGCGTACTCGGCCAGGGTGTTGGGAGGGACACCCCAGGCTTTGCATTGGAGGAGACCGCCGCAGTCGCCGGTTTGGCAGTGGCCCCTGCCGCTGGCGTCGAAGTTGCACTTGGTCCTGCCCCAGATTCGGGCCATGGACGTGCCTGCTGCCACGTTCAGGGTCCAAGTCTGGCCACGGTTGAGACGGCGGCCGCCTCCTGGAGAGGCCGCCGCCCAGACCGTGTAAGGACAGTTGTTGCGGATCTGAAAGGTAGCGGCGTTGGTGGTGGAGATGAAGAGAGTGAGGAGAAGGAACAAAGAGAGGGCACCTCTAAAGTAATCCATTTGCCTTTTTTTCTTTTTTCTTTTTTTTCTTCAAACAAAGTGAAGAAGAGCGTGGTTGAACTTATTTTTGGTGGAAAGAAGTGGGGGGGTATTTATATAATGGAAGCGGGGATTTGGCTTCGTGTAAATTAATAACACTTGTCCACTGGTTTTAGTCGAGGAACAGTCAAAGAATAGGCTTTATGGATCCGATCTTGATCCTCTTTATTAAAAGTAGAGGTGGCGACAAATAATGGCTCTTAATAATGTACATAAAGTCAAGTAAAAGAGGTTTGTGGCCCGTTGGTTTTTTCCTTCCACCTTATCATCTTTATGATGACATTGCTTACTTAGGCTTAGGTTTTGTTTGGTAACGAAAGCAAAATGTTAATTTTTTTTTCTTAACAACCTTTGAAATATATTATATCAAAATTTCAAATATACCCTCATATAAAATTGAATTTTTAAATAGAAAAGAACCAAAAAAAAAAAAAACTGCCTTTTTAAAAAAAAAAAAAAACCAACTTCTCTGTTGCCAAACAAATCCTTAATATATGATACCACCCATCCGTCATATATTATATTGGTAAATACCGGTGCAAAGTATGGACTGTCCAGCACCCTTCTCTTTTTCAAGCCATGTATTTTATTATATAAATTTAAATTTCAAATTTCAAAATTTGAAAAAAATGACAGTAATAACATGATAAAACCTGATATTTGATACAAATACCAGATCATAACTTGTGTTCTATTACATAGATTTATCTCTAAAAAATAAACTTAATGTTTGATACAAATAGCAGGTCATAACTTGTGTTCTATTATATAAACATATCTCTAACAAATCCATCGTAATGCCTAGCAATGAGGTGTTAGAATTAAGCTTCTTTTGAAAATTCAATCAGCTTTTTTAAATCCTTTCTATCTAGTTTGTCTTTTTTTTTGTTAAATAGTTAATTTACTCTTTTATATTTTATATTTTTTTTAAAATTATAAAAGATAAATATGTGAAATAAATGAAAATTTAAAACAGATAATAACTAAAATTCTTTCTTTCTTTCCGTTCTGAATACAAAAGAAAAAAAATTAGCTATTTAACAACTAAACTAAAAAAAATAAATAAAATGAACTTCTTCTTCTTTCTTAACTAACTCTTATTAATGCTGTAGTTGATGACCACGCCATATGACAAACTAGTTCATTTTCTTTCTTAACTACCCCTAATTAATGCTGTAGTTGACGACCTTGCCATATGGCAAACTAAAAATGCACAAGGACCGGTTGCTGATTAATTTATTATCTCGGATGGAGGGATGTTGAAGTTGTAAAGTTGAAATCCATTAATGGAAAGTTGTATTTAGAAAAGGCTAAACAAAAAATTTAGTTCTCATTTGCTTTATTTTTGTGTTTTTTGTTTTTCGCTTTTGTTTTCTATTTTTTGTTTTGAGTTCATTTTCCATTTTATACTTTTGAAACCAAAGAAAACAGATCAAACGCATTTGACAACATGTGTTTTTTAAATTTGTTTTAAAAAACAAAAAATAAATTTATAGTTGAAATGAAAAATGATAAAAAACCATTTTGAACGTTTTCAATCCAAAACAAGGGAAATCTCAAAACAAGAAAAACGGAATTTTTTCTATTTCCTTGTTTTAAAACTTTTAATACATAAAATGAAAATAAAAAACAAATGATTAAAAAACAAACCGAATGCCACCTTATTACTTTCATTATAACTACACATTTTCTTCTTGTGTGTGAAAATAAAATCAAGCCTATCTTTGTGGGACGGAAGATGTATTAATTAACACACTTGTAAAGGCAAATCATTTTAATCTATCACGAAGGGGATATCTGCTTTTCAGAGAGGTTACCTCTTTAAAGGATTGGATAATATGAATCGATTTAATTCCCTTTTCTCATCCCTCCTAGCAATCATATTCATCCCAAGCAGCAAGATTATTCAAGTTTCACAACGGCAGGTTAAAAAAAAAAAAAAGATTGACAGAATTCTTTAGAGACCACAGGAGGCAGCTAACGACTAACAGCACCAAAAATAATAATAAGACGAAGAAGAAGAAATCTTGTAAAGGCACCGGTCCAAAAAAATAAAATAAAACATATTCACTGACTGTTCATCATAGTTCTAATGTTTACAAAATCCAGTGTCCGCGGCTAGTATTGTAACTGGAAATTGACTTTCTGACTTGGTACAAAAACCTTTAGCACAAAAAGCTAGCCATCTATCTATCTGTTAGGAGCTTACCTTTGTTTGATGGTGTCCTACTTTTCTCCCGAGCTAGGCTGTTGAGATGTGTTACCACCACAAGTTGGTAAGCCAACATTTCCAGAAGGAAGAAATGCAGGATTTTCAGGCAACTGTGGTGCAGATACTGGCTTTCCCAGTATATCATCAAAATTGGATGAAATGTCAGTTTGAAAGAGATCAGGCGCAGGCATAATCTTCCCGGGTGCATCAAAATCGGATGAAATATCATTTTGGAAAATGTTAGACAGGCCGAAATCTGGAAATTCTAAGCAACCATCACCCTGAGTATGAGAGGTGTCAAATGGCTGCTGGAAGTAATCCGGAATTACCGGATTATCCTCGATGGGTATTGCTCCTGTAAGAGTCTTAAACGCAAACTCCAGGCATGGATCCGACCATGAATCTGCAAATGGATAGACGAGCTGTGATTCCATATTTTCCCCATTTTTCTGAGTTTCCTGTGCTGCTGTATGGTCTTCTGGAACGGCTTGGTCCTCCAAAGGGTTCTTGCCTCTGTTTGACGGCTCAACATTTGCTGGAGCTTCTGACTTTGTGAATGCATCATGTCCAATCTTGGTCTCTGAAGAAGTCTCAAATGGCTGAGGAGCACCACGAGACAAATTATCGAGGTCAGCTGGAGGTGGTTTGGGTTCCCTTACACCAGACTTTCTGGCTGCAGCTTTAAGACCTCGTTCACTTAAAGCCATGTTGATTACCATCTCGGGTTCGAGGCCTGAAATTCGTTTTGAAGACCGACGAGGCAGGTCAGATGCCTTGCTTTTCTTGGATTTGCTAGAATTGATCTGCATTTTTCTGTTGCTACTCTTTCCCACATCATTCTCTGTCAATTTCTCCCCCTGCACCATCCCGCTTGCGAGAGCAGAAACAGTCCCATTCTCAGAACACATACCCTCGAATTGTGTTCTTTCAGAACCTCCGGTTGCTGGCAGTGGAGAGCGAGTAGTATCATTGCTTTCCTTTGTTTTAGGACATTCTTCAATCATATTATCAAGTGAATGCCTACCTTCCAGAACCTTAGCTGGGGGGTTTGGAGTATTTATGGCATCAGCAGATAAACTCGTGCATTGCCTTTTGTGTGAGCTGGCAGGATCATTATTTTCCTCTGCTTTCGCACACTCATCGGTCACATTATCAAATGAACGCTTCCTTTCCAGAATCTCAGATATTGGAGTTGTAGTAATCGAAGCATCAGCAGATAAACTCACAAGTTGCCTTTTCTGTGAGCCATTGGCGTCTGTTGTTTCCAAGCTGCTTATGACACAGTCTTCTGTGCCTGCAGCAGGAAATTTTACCTCAGAAACAAGGCGTAATCATTTTGGCTACTCAATCACCACTTTTGACATTTTTTCTTTTGGTAGGCCAATTACCGGCTTGACTTGTTCTGACTTCTGCTGGCTTATCATAACTAGAGATATGAGTATCACTCATTGATCTCTTACCTGCAAATAGTCCTGTTCTAGTTGCATGGTGCTCTAAGTTCTTCATTTTAGCTGCAGATGGAAGCTACTGACAGAATAACAGGAAAACATAGAGATTCTCAAACAGTTAGAACTTTTCACCCATTTAATGCCTCAAAAATATGTGATTATAGAAAGTAAGCCAATTTGAATTATAAGTAGGTGGCGACATTTACACTGATATGGTAATGGTTGCAATACATGGCGCACAGCTGATATTTGGTGTGCAAAAAAAAAGGACGAACAAGTTGAAAACTAAGGATAATATTAGATAGGCTTTATTTTGGTTCAGAATTATATTGTTTCCTTTGCGGTTGCAACCTCTTGATTATAAATATAATTGTTGGGAGAAGGCAGAATTTACTCTCTTCCAATCTTTCTCACTTAACTGCATCCAATTCAGTATTCCATGAAAGATCTAAGCATATTGAGGTGAATTGTCACTTCGTCAGGAAGAAGATCCTACAAAATACAATTAAGACCGCCTATGTTGAATCCAAAGAGGAGCTTGCTAATTTGTTCACTAAAGCCCTTAGGGATATCAAGTTAGGTACATTTATAACAAGCTTGGAATGTATCACATATAGGCTCCAACTTGAGAAGGAGTTTTAGAAGATTGTAAATATGTATTGATTCTACTTGCCTACTATAGAAGATGTGATTAGATATTTGATTAGGAAGATTATTGTTTATTTCCTATTTTGTAGAATGTCCTATGTATATAAATATATGCTGGACAACCCTAAGGGTGTCAAGCCTTTCATTAACATTAACTCAACTTAGCCCTTTCCCAGTTAAATGGGATTGGCTACACAGATCATTTATCTCCATTCCACTTGACTAAGAGCTATTTCCTCCATTAAATTACATCAAGCAATGTCTTTCTTAATAACAGTGTAGTTTTGACATTGCAAATATATAAATTTCTACTGCACTTTGTTTGGAATTTTACATAGCATAACACGTACAAATATAGTCTTTTTCCCCCTCTTCGAGAGGTGTACCAATATAAAAAAAAAATGCTTATCATGCATTTTTCACCTTATTTGGCATATCAATAATGCATTTTAATTCAGAACGATTTTGTTTGAGGCAAAAATTGGTTTATGATGCCTTCACAACGGTTCTGAATTTCATCAGATAATCATATGCTCACTAACATTTCTGCTCCTTTAGTTTAATTAGTACTTTAATAAATTTGTTACACAATGCCAAAAAGGTGACCAGTCATAGCTTTCAATGCAAATTAAATATGACAGAGAAGTTTAAGACAGAAATACAGAAGAGAATAGAAAATTATAGGGGGAAAAAATGGCAAACTGTAAACTTGGACACCAAGCAAAATATAAACTTACAGAAGCCTCTTTATTTAAAAATCTTAGTTCATCTCTTTTCCTTGGTTTGGTAGCACAACTGCTGATATTTCCAGTCTCCAGATAGCGCAAGGCATCTTTTTGAGAGCGGAATACATATCCACTTACAGGATCCGTGTAGTACTGTAATAATTTGACATGCATCAATAGTTATATATACTTCCAAACTCCTAAGAACAGAAAATATAGAGCTCAGAAACTTTGATTATTTGATAATGCAACCAACACAAGTTCTTTGAAGATTCTTAATCTATACCAATGGAGCGCATATGCAGGGAGGGAGAGAAGAGAGAAAGAGAGACATGAACTATACAAAATAGAATTTCGATTCAGAGTATGTAAGAAGAGATTCATTACTGGGTCTTTTCTGGTCCGATTTCCCTTCTTTTCGAATTTGATCTCTTTTATCCACCCTGGAGGTAGTCCATCAGGCGTAACCCTCTCAATCACAACCTAAATATCACTTGAAGAATCAGTGTTCGACCTCTGATAAAGAAAATTAAATAATATGCAATATCCAAAATTGTTATGGCCATATTATGGGACCAACCGTTTTTTCAGACTGCTTGCTAAAGTCTTTTTGTTTCTGTTTGGATGTTGAACCCTTCAAAGATTTCATATCTTGAACCTCTTCTGGCTTCGAAGAGGTTTCACCTCCAGTTAATTCAACCATGCTCGGCTGAAACCAATGCAAATTTAATAGGAATACTGTTAAAATGTACCAGCCTGGTGGTCCCCCAGCATAAATAGCGATTATTAATTTCCTCAAAACATTTTTTTATAAGTAAAAGAAATTGTATTAAAAAAGTATCAAGAGGATGCCACCAAATTACAAAAGTATGTCCGACTTCAAGAGTTGGGAGATATCCGTATGTTCAATGTAGTACAAGAAACTATGAAGTTCCGATTCTCAACCCCCAAAAAGCCAAGAAAGAGGGGAAACAAAAAACAAAAAAAGGAAAGAAAGCGTTGTTTCTCCCCCTCCACACCAAGTGAAAACTTCCCCCCACCCCTTCCCCTCCCCCTCCCCATCCTAGGATACCCCTGAGCCCGCCCAACTCCCAATAATGCAACCCCTCCCCTGTCCCTCTATGCCAGAATAAAATAATCTTATTTAGTTGTAACACATCCTAAGGGACCTAAACAAGCCACATTAGAACCTATTGTCTAGAATTGTATGCATTAAGTATAAGCATCAATAATATGGTGACGTGCATAAGGCACACTATGCACACAGAACATCAAGCGTACAAAACCATAAAAAGGAGAAAAAAGATGTTGTTAACGAATCAAACTAACAACTAGCAAATATGAAACAACAATCATCTAAAAAAAAAGTAACCAATGCACAATACTCCCTTATGGCACAAGCATAAAATAAAAGAGCGCCATACATCCTAGAACACAAAAATAAAAACAACTGCATTAACATAAAACAAGTATTTAAACACCCCATTGCAAACACGAGGATTTATGATGATTAGTTAATCACACTTGAAAAGTATGCATTTTTTATGTAGAGATATTTAGGTACTTCTATATGTAAGAAGTGAGGGGTGGATAACCTTGCAATAAAATTGCAAAATCCTCAAAATTGAGAGGGGTTTTTCTTCAACCCATATCCTCCCCTACCCCATTAGGTAAACCCAATATCCATTTATTTAGGAGAGTGAAGCAGATACACTAAAAAACCCGAGTTGTTGACATCCCTACCTGTAGTAGTTGTTGAAGGGCTGTCAAAGTTGGCTGCAGTGCTAAATTGCGAGATTGGAACTTTTTCCTCCCCTACTTAGGACTTCCGTTAGGATCTTCATTTAAATCTAAGACCGTGTGGAATGATGCTTAGAAAAGATTCAGCAAAGGCTTTCTGAATCGAAGAAAATTCACCTGGCAAACGGAGCTAGAATCTCCATAAGAGCACACTTTCTTACACAACCACTTATTGTATATCTGAGTTCACATTACCAAGGTCAGTGGAGCAGGGATTGAAGAAGATTCAAAAGAAACCTTCTATACGGTGGTATAAAGGATGATGTCAGGTACCATTTCATCAGTTGGAACACGATTTGTTCTCCAATGTTCAAAAAGGGTATTGGCATTAGGAAGCTTGGCCTCTTTATACTGATGCTTTGTTTGGTAAATGGTTATGGAAATTTCCTTGTGAAGGAGATTCTGTGGAAGAAAGTTTCTATAGCGAAATATGGTGTTTCTAAGATTGAGTAGACTACCCCTCAGGAGGTTAGTCTGCATGGTACTGCTATGCGGAGGAGCATTAAGAGTTTATGGAGTATCATTCGAAAGTTTATATTCTTTTAGAGCTGGTAGGGGTGTTAAAATCAAGTTTGGTCTTTTCCATGGATTGATTAGGGGATTTTGAAAGAGTTTTTCTCAAATATGTTTTCTTTAGCAAGGGAAGCGTCTGTGGTAGAAGGTTTTTAAGTGATTGACGGTGCTAATTGGCATATTAACTCTTGCAAAAACCTCCAAGATTGGAAACTTGAACAATTGGCTAATCTTCTTCATTTGTTGAACATGAAAAAAGTAGGTGTTAAGGAGAATGGCATTAAGTGGAAATTGTCTAAATTTGGAGTTTCTTATGTTAAATCAAAGGTTTATAAAATAGAAAGGACGTTGGCTTTCCTTTGAAGAACATTTGGAACTCCAGTACTTTTGCTAGAGTTGCATTCTTGATGTGGTGTGCATCCATGGAAGGGTTTTTACCATTGACAATCTTAGCAGTAGGAGAACAATCATAGTGAATTGATGCTGTTTATCCAAAGAGAACAGAGAATCTGTTAATCATCTTTTCATTCACTGCTCGTGGTTAAACAATTATGGGGGGATGGATTGGGTTTTCTGTAGAGAGATGAAGCAAGTTCTTGAAGCTTGTGGGGGCACCCAAATTGGAAAAATAAGAGCACGTTAGATTGGCCCTATTTGCTTAATTTCGATTGTTTTTTTTTTGGGGGGGGGGACATAAGATCTTTCCAAGTTAAAGACTTTTTGGCTAACAGGTTGAAAAGCATTTCTTTTATCAATTTTATACAGACGGTTAGCGGGGGAAAGGGTCCAGATTTGTATTCTTTTTTGGATTTCAGAGAGCTAGTGGAAATCTGAGACTTTCTTTTTTGTCTTTATTCTCTTGTATTTCGGTGACATCCCATGATACCTTTTCAATATATTCTACTTATAACAATAATAACAAAAAAGAAAAGGTTATCATGTTTGACTCTAGTTGTCATGTTTGTTTCCCGTTTATTCTTGTGCACCCTGTTCTATTTTGATAAATGCACTTGCTATGATGTTTATCTCTCTACTCTACATGTAACGTGAGAGAGACTACTACGTTAACTTGATATACATTATGAAGCCTATTTCTTAACTAGGCTTGTCAATGGGGCGAATTTAATTCAAATCCAACTTAGACCAGATCTAATAATGTTAAACCAAATCCGTCCAATTAAATCCGTGACCCTACGGATCTAGATCCGTTGAATTCTAGAGCCAATGGATTTGCATCTAGATGATCCCTCAGACACATTATTTTTAAAAATAAAATATTTAAAAATAAAAAATAAAATTTTAAAAATAGAAAAATACCCGCAGTTGAGGTATTGTGTTTTTGTGGCAACACTGTCAAGCCCAGGCCCACTGAGTGGGGCCAAGTGCAGGTCGTGCACAGAGAAATTCTGACCGCAAATGAAGACAACTTGAATGGCCACAACAACACACCAATTGAGTACGAATTGCCTCCGTTATTAAGAACAATAGCGGATACTTTGCCTTTGATGTACAACTCTGCTATTGCCGATCCTCTTCTTGGTAAGAAATACGATAGCAGTCTCACCTACACCATTCCAGTTTCAAGAAAGTGCCCTAGAGATTCGATCAATCCACTTATCTGCTTCCCCAACGGCCAGTTTCCGAATCCAAGAAATAGCTACTTCAGTCCGTTCACTTTTCTCGGCGAGGATATTTCATCACGAATTCATCAACAACAGTAGGAGATTGATCACTTCATTTCATAGCATGTACGAATTTAAAAATCTCCGAAAATTTTTTTACTAATTCTCTTGGACGCCCATTTTAATTTTTATGTTTGTTTATGCAAACAAAGAAGGTGAGATTGGAGATTGATGAATTGTGTAAGCGATATTCGAGGAGGACTATAGTGTCGATGGACGATGGGATGATGATGATGAGATTATGAGCCCAGGAGGAAGAGAGAGATGATTGGGAAGTTGAATTGGGCGCCCAAAGAAAGAGTGAAGGCAATGTTTGTTGAAAACCAGATATGGAGAGACCTGGCCCAGAATTCATTACGTATTATATATTTATATATAATATATACTTATATATATATATATATATATATCAAATCAGATGATAATGATGTAGAGATTTTTTATTTTTTATTTTTTATCTCGCAGTTCACCACATTGTTGTTTTGCTATTTGCATGATTGGAGCCACAAGTCCTCTTTCTTCTTTAATATCCCATCTCAACAGTCCCTTCTCTTTTCATTAACGCTTGTATTCATGGTCTTTGAAAATTGTAGTTGCTGTATATATATAATATTTTTATAAAATATATTTTTTATTTTTATGAAATGATGATTTAAAAAAAAAAAATTCAAAACAGGTCGGATCTACTGAGTATATGGATCTGGACTAGATCTTACAAATCTAATCTAATTACTTTTGGATCTGAATCGGATCCATTATAATTGGATTTGGATCTGAAGGATTTCATTCAAATCAAATCCAGATCCACCTCATTGACATGCCTATTCCTACCAATTTTGAAACAATTGTGACTTAACATGGTATCAAAGCTAAATATTAAGAGGACATATCCACCCTTTCATCTTAAGTATCTCATTTCTCGGTTATGCACCATTATCTAGATCTTTTTGTATCTCCACATGCGATAAGAGATGCATGTGAAAGGCATGTTAGAATATATTCCATGTTGATAAAATCTAGCTTCCTAAATTAGTATAAGATCCTAATGGACATTTACACTCATTGTCAATTAGTTTTGAGTTGGACACTTCAACATATACTGGAACCATACAAACAATAAAATAAACCAACATATCAAGCAATAGAAAATATAAATTTTGGATAGTATAGAATTGGGATTCTACAATCCAACAACGTTATACGACAAAATGGCAAGAACCTATAGGGGATTTTCCATAGGATCGGGATCGATTTGGCTAAAATGAATCATAAAATCATGGGATGGCGGTATCCGGACTGAGATTTTAACAACTATGGATAACAACTTTGGATGACAGAAGGAACAAGAAATACATAAAACAAATTAGGATCAGAGGATTGAAGAAGAAAATTCAGTACCCAGTCTTTTCTGATGCGAGTTTTCATCTCCTCAATTTTGACCTCTTTTGCCTGTCCTGGATGTAGCCCATAGGGTACAACCCTCTCAATTACAACCTAGATATCACTTGAACAATCAGGATTTGAACTCCAATTAAGCACAGTAAATAATATTCAACATATCAAAATTATAATGGACACAATATGGTAACTAACCTCGTTTACAGACTGTCTGCTAAAACCTTTTTGCTTCCGATTGGATGCGCAAATTGTCCCCTTCAAAGTTTTCAGATCTTGACACTCCTCTGGCTTCAAAGAGGTTTCACCTCCAGTTTCCATGCTAGGCTGAAAACAAAGCAAATTTAATAGGAATATTGGTAAAATGTGCGAACCTGGTCCCAGCATATCTATCAATTAATAATTTCCTCAAACATTATGAAGCACAAATTTATTCATGGTCATAACCATGTTTATCCCTGTTAAATGGTAGATTCTGTTAAGGTAATACCAAAAAGAGGCTTCTTTTTTCCTATTGCAGGCAGACATAAATGAAGCTTTTGATGTATATCTCTCCAAAAAAGCAGCAGATTGGAGGTAGTCTTGCTCATTATTGCTTTTCAAATGTTTAACCAAACACTCAGAATATCACTTATTCAATTAGTACATAATTCTGCTAGAATAGATCTCACAGTTAAAATTGAATATTTGATGTGTAATATAGGCCATTCTATAAATAAACAGAAGCACAACGGAAAAAGTTTGTAACTTGAGGATGGTGTGAACCAACGTTGCTAACAGAGTCAACAATCATTTTCTTCTCTTGATATTTGCAGTTTTTGCTCTGTACAGTTCTGAGATATTTGGAAACCTGAGGCTTTGAGTAGAATCTGCTTCCAGTTAGTGGATCAATATAGCACTGCAACAAAGTATAAATGAACAAGAGCATCAAGCAAAAGATTTATTACCAGAATCAAATAACTAAAATGATATTCATTAAGCTATTGAGGACACAAATATATTTCATTATCAAAATTTTCAATTTGCTGATAGATGTAGAACAATGTTTAACGAGGATCTCCACTAATTTGGAACTTGGCACATTAACCTAAAGTGCAAGCTATTGCACATTGTATACATGCATTGGTATCCAGCAAAAACTGCTTGTGATAATAGAAGTTGCAGGTGCAACACAGAGAAGAACTCTGCATCCTTGTTATTGCAAAATCATTATCTATAGCAGATGCCATCTGAAAAGCAGCCAATGACAACTAGACTAGAAAAACGTGCACCAATTGAAAGTCAAAGCAAAATGGAGAAGGGCAGAGAACATAAAGGTCAGTATCCATAAAGGTTGCAAGACTCGTTTCTTTTGGTACCTTGTATTTTCCTCCACTCTTTCTAGTTTTCAATTCCATTACCCATCCATGAGGTAACCATTCAGGGGTTTCATTCGTTGCCAGCTGTCAACAAGACAGATAGCCACTCAAAGAAAACATAGAAACATAAGCAAGAGAAAGATCCAAACGAAAAAAACAATGTTCAAATCTTAAACTCACTGGCATTATATTGTTTTTTGAACTCATCTTGTTATGCTGACTTTCTTGCTGAGGTTTGCCAGAGCAAAATTGTCCCATTTCAACATATCGAATGATGTCATTCTTGGAATAAAACTTCTTTCCAGTTTCCTTGTCGGAATAGTACTACAAAAGCAGATACAACATAAGGCTAATAGTAAGGAGGAAAACCCATAATTTGCAATCATAATTATTCAGCAATTAATTACATGTATTCTTCTTCTATCTTTGACATATCTTGACCTCAAATAGATTAATCACAATTGCTACATCATATAATATATGTTAGTACCTTTTAAATATAGTGTTTTGATTTCCATGTACTTGATAATCAGTTGATGACACCTAAATTTCTTCTTCTTCTTCTTCTTTTTTCTAGCCACAAATTAAAGTCTATTGGCTGACTAATGATGTACCATTTGTGTGACAAAGAAAACTTAATACATGTATCATGCATTCTGACTGATTTGACACTGTTGATCATATTATCGCTAATTAAGCATAGGCATCAGAAAACTAGTCTATAGAACTTTCCATTTAAATTGTTGTCTTAGCCTTTGTTTGGGAGGACAACATCAAAAAGGGAGGGGGTGGGGGAAGGAAAGGGAATGATGGAGGGGAGGTGAAAAGATTAACCTTCTTTAGGAGATGAGGGAATGGAGGTGACTGTTTTACCTCCGTTCACCTCAATAAGGCAAGCTTTCTCTCTCGCCCAATTTGGAT
>QLOD02000002.1:8594425-8625907 GCA_003260245.2 Sideroxylon spinosum
AGATGAGGGAATGGAGGTGACTGTTTTACCTCCGTTCACCTCAATAAGGCAAGCTTTCTCTCTCGCCCAATTTGGATTCCACAAATACCCATCATTATTACCAGAAATAACCATTTCACCTACATTCCCCTTCCCATCTCACCCAAGCAAGAGAAATTAATTAAGCTTCCTTACCCTCCCTTCCCTTAAATTTACTTTAATTCTTCTCTTCCCCTCCCACTCTCCCAAACAAAGGCTTACTGTACAAGTGATGTGAATTTTTGGGTTGTTTTACCTGTGGTTTAACATTACAATATCCAACACGGAGTTTCAGTTTAGTGAGCCAAGGAGGTCTGCTGGTATGAAGTGAGAAAAACAGTAACCAATCCCACCATTTCTGACATGAGCTCAGCTACAATTCAATCGTAAGAACGCTTTTGTCTCTTAATGCATCTCTTGATTCAGTTATCTTTTGAAGTCTACTCTATATGCTGCATCATATTCTTTTTTGTTGGAACTTTATTATGTGCAAACTAACCAATATGCAAGATGAAGAAATTGAAATGTCATTTTATTGCGAAAGGCCAAGTCAAGCTGCAACTTGCATTAGAGAAATTTCTATCACCCATAACATGAAAAACTTTTTCAATCCACATAAAAACAATCCAAGTTGGAGCTAAAGACGTGAGATTGAGAACCACTACGTTAGTAGCTTGACCAACTTCCAAGCTTTTGGTGAAGTACCTCAAACCAGTACTAATTGATGAAATCGCTCCATGAACAAGTGTTGAGCAAGTAGCTAGTGATTTAAAAAAACAAACAAAGTTCTTGAATTTTGAAAGGTAAAAAAATATACACCATAAAAGACAAATAGGAAGATCTCAAATCAGAATAATCTTAACACTATAAATGGCCACACAACCTACACCAGCAGTGTAGTCATATGAAGTGGTTGATTCAAGCTGTTGAGGTGGACTTGAGCCAATCTCAACCCCAAAAGCTAACTTGTAGGGTGAGGCTTTCCACAACCAATGTGTGAATACCCTAACAATCTCCCTCTTCACACATCAAGCCCTAGTCGGAGGAAACGATAACCCGTTTCTCTCACTGTGCTTGAGATTGATGGTAAACCTGGTATGAGTGTTGGGTGGTCTTGGGCCTATCTGGCATCGCTTGTATAGAAGCCAATATACCAATATACCGAGCACCAGCACTTTCCACAAACCACTCGTTAAGCAGTAACCATAGCGTCCAGGAAAACATACTAATCCAAAATTTCCAAAAATGTAACTTTCCTCAGTTCTGCACTACCCTAATTAATCGTCCCCATCTTCGAAATCAATCTATTAAGCCCAAAAAAATAATAATAATAAATAATAAAAATAAAAATAAAACCAGAAATAAAGAAGAATTATAGAGGCAACAACGAACGCATTTCCCCAGCATGCAACCGAGTATACTTCGATCATAGTACCGCTACCAATAAAAGCAAAAAGGTCACGCTAAACAACCAAAGAAACCAGAACCACAATTATCAGATCAAAACGGTCAACTCTTCGACCATCGATTTCAATAACTTGCTTTCGATTCCTGCAATTTCAATTCAATAATCTAGCCGAAACGAAGGAAAAAAAAAACCTAAATTTGCGAAATACTAGCGACATGACATCAAGAAATTACAATACCTTGATTTTCCGGCCGTTCTTGACTTGGACCTCCACCTTCCAGCCGGCGGGAAGCCAGTCCGGGGTATCTCCGGCCACCATTTCGTGGGAATCTGACGATTCCAGCAGCCAATAACCGGAAAAGGAAACACTTTTATGCGACGATCGACTATACGAGATCTCAATTTCTTGGCTTAGCTCACGCTTTCGTGTGGCCGGTTGGTTGGGGAGTTTTCAACTACAACCCAAAAAAAAAAAAAAAACTCATACATGCGGGTCGTTTTAGTGGTGACGTGGCTTGTTCACATATTTTTAATATTTATTGTAACAAGCACGATAATTTTCATTTACCAAAAATTTATCATATTAAAAACCCCGACCATGAAAAGAAGCAAATCACATACGGTGTCATGCTTGGACAGCGGATTTATGTTGTGTTTAGAGTTACATAAAATTATATAAATTTATAAAAGTTAATGTCTCGAAATAAAAAATTTAAATTTTACAATCTCGTAATTATATTTATAAAGATTTATAAAATTCTGTAATATTTTATTTAACTCCAAGTAATCCCTTAATCAAACGATCCGAACTCCTCATCCTCAAACTAGACAAATGATGTCTAACCACCAAATCTAATTATGAGTGTGTTTGGAATGATAAAAAATGAGATAAAAATAAAATAAAATATAAATTCGTAATACATGCAGTAAGATAAAAAGTAATAAATTTTAGAGATTTTTAGAGTTTTTTTGAATTAAAATGGATGCCAAACGCACCCATATATAGTTACATAACTAAGCCAGACACTATTTCACTTTTATAATTCCTTTTGATAATATTAGAAGCGTTTGGTTGTTCAAAAAATATAGTAAAAATATAAAAATAATATGTGGTAAATTTTAATTTGAAGAAAGAACAAAAAGTTGAAAAAAATTATGAATTTTGGAGGGACGTTTGGTAGCACAATTTTTTAGCAACTTTCGATATTTTTATGTTAAAAGTTGTTAGTTGTAATTTTTAATGTATTTGATGAATCAAAGATATGTTTGGTATACCAAAAAACACCGAAAAATTCTGAAAATCTCTAAAAATAATTCACTTTTTATCTTACTGCACGCATTACGTACCCTACACTTTATCTTATTTTATCTCATTTTTTACTACACCAAACCTCTCCAAGTAGTAATTCTTAGTAATTTTTTTGTAATTTTTGAGTGTTTAGTAAAAATTTTTGGTAACTTTTGATTTTTTAGTAACTTTTAGCAATTCTTAAGAATTTTTGAGTTAAAAAGTTATTGTAATAGAGCAGAAAAGTAAAAAAATTTGGTGTTTTACCAAATACCCAATTAACAATTTTGATACCTTTTTTGTTAAAACTTTTATTACCAAACATCATCTTGATTGATTTTGACCACCCAAACACTTCCACAATAAATGCATGGATTAATCTCAGTTGGCCATGATATTTCATTTTCCATTCATGAAACATGTTGACTTTAAAACCTTATTAATCCACTTTTTTGGATATATATTTTGCTTCTTTGCAATAAAAAACAAAAATATTGAACAAACATATAACTAAACAAATTATAAATTTCAAAAGTCTCCATGTGTTCCGAATATAATTAGGACTCCTAATAAAATCGGGCCTTCCTAAATAATTACAACTTAAATCAAATTTTATTTTAATTACAATTCAATAAGTATTCGTATTTAATCTCAGAATCAAAGCCCCAAATACAAAAATCCTAGTCCGTCAAATAATTTGCCAACCCTAAAATAAAACTTACATAATAGTTTCAATGTCATATTCTAGGGTTTGTAGTAAACAAGATGTGGTTATAATTTAATCAATATTTATTAATTCAGGCAAATAATATTTATTAATTTTGAAGCTCTATTTTTGTCAGAGGGCAA
Source organism: Sideroxylon spinosum (assembly GCA_003260245.2). Taxonomy (NCBI): domain Eukaryota; kingdom Viridiplantae; phylum Streptophyta; class Magnoliopsida; order Ericales; family Sapotaceae; genus Sideroxylon; species Sideroxylon spinosum. Next base: position 8,597,989 of record QLOD02000002.1, read on the forward strand.
TATGAATATGCTATGATATATTCGGTGTAAAAGTATACCAACATTTTTATATAAAATAAAGCGAGAAAAATTACTTCGACCCTATAGTGCATTTTTCAATGCATCCCCTGCATCCTGTTTAAACTTCTTCTTTTGGTTGCCAATTTACGTCGAATTTGGTGTTTCTTTGACGTTGAGCAGACATTTTTTTGTTCAAAGCACTTGGTTGCAGTGCATGGGATGGAAGTCTTTTTAGTTAATTTAAAGCAGCAGCAAAAAGAGAAGTGCCGGTCAGCCCTTACAAGCATATATATTACAAGAAAAAGAAGGGTGTGCCGAGGCAACAACAAAGCAAAAACTCTCCTGTCCCAGCAGTCAAAAGTTCAGACGATAGATACATACAGACTTCTTAACATATATAAAAGCTGCAAACCTGATCCTCCCTCCTTAACTGGCGAGTACAGGCTAAGTATTAGACAGTGTCAAGGGTCCCCAGAAGCGTTTTGGCTCCACTTCCACCAGACTTTCTAGCTGCATCTCTTAGAACTCGTTCATTTAATGCCAAGTTGATCGCCATCTCGGGTTCATGACCTGAAATTCGCTTAGAACAGCGACAAGGCATGCTAAGCGCCTTGTTTTTCTTGGATTTGCTGGAGTCTATCTGCATTTGTCTGTTGTCACTCTTTGATGCCAATTTCTCCTCCTGCACCATCTCACTAGTGCTACCGGTGGAAGCAGTCTTAGCTGTGGGAGCTGAACTAACAATGGAATCAGCGGATAAACTCTTGCATTGCCTTTTACGTGGGCCCTCGGTGTCTGTTGTTTCTAAGCTGCCCGTGAAACTGTCTTTTGTACCTGCAGCAGGATATTCTATATGAGAAACAAGGTGTAGTAATTTGGCCACCCACCCACTTCTCTTGACATTTTTTTTTTTTTTGCCAGGCTAATCACTGGATTGACTTGTTATTAGTATTATTTACTGATCTCTTACCTGCAAAAAGTTGTCTTCTAGTTGCATGGGGACCTAAGTTCTGCATTTTAGCTGCAGGTGGAAGCTATTGACAGACAAAAGCAGAAAAAGAGAGATCCTTAAACAGTTAGAACTTTCAATAACTCAGTGATACTAGAAAGTAAGCCAAATTGAATTATAAAGAGCTTGCAGCATCCATATGGTAATGGTTGCAATAAATGGCACATCAGGCCATAGTTAGCTGGTATTGGTTCCCTCAAAAGATTAAGAAGCTGGTTTTGCTTCTCTCAAAAGATTAACAAACTGGTATTTGGTTCTCAAAAGATTGGCAAACAAGCTGGAAATAGTAAGCAACAGAGTAGCTTCAAGCAGGGCTAGTGAAGTGTTATTAAATGATCATTTGGGGGTAAATGGTAAGCCATTCTTGCTAATATTTTAAAGACCAACCTCAACGTAGCATTCGTACATATGGATTTGAAATTATTGAAGGAGAATAACTCAAAAATAAATTTTAAAAGAAGGTTCACCTTGAAATTGAAAGAGTGGGCATGATATATGATGATGGATTTGAAACAATAATTCAAAAGTAGTTATTTGACAACCTTAACATTAATAATTCAAGCCTTTCCAACAGTTCTGAACCTGAACAGATATTCATATGTTCAGTGACATTTACACTCGTCCAGTAACCAGAACTTCAAAAAATGTGTTAACTGTTGCACAATTCCAAACAGCCACCAGTCATAGCTTTGCATGCAATTTGAGACCAACAAAGAAATTACAACTGAAAATACTATAGTGACATGGCAAACAGAGAAATACCGACAAAGCAACTTAAACTAGGACACCAAGAAAGATGTACACTTACAGAGGTCTCTTCATTTAAGAATCCCAGTTCATCTCTTTTCCTGGGTTTGATAGCGCAACTAGTAACTTGTCCAGTTTCCAGATAGCGCAAAGCATCTTTTTGAGAGCGGAATACATAACCACTTGTGGGATCCGTGTAATACTGCCGTAATTAGACATCCAACAATATTTATAAATACTTTCAAACTCTGAAGGACAGCAAATATAGAGCTCAGAAATTCCTACTATTTGACAATGCAACCAAAGCAAGTTGTGTGAATATGCAACGTCCATACCAACATCTAGCACACATGTTGAGGAAGGGAGAAGAAAGAGAAAATGTACAGTACAAGATTGAATTTGGATCAGAGTACGAAAGCAGAAATTGATTACCGGATCTTTTCTGATCCGATTTGATCTCTTTTCAATTTTGATCTCTTTTGTCCACCCCGGAGGTAGGCCATCAGGTGTAACCGTCACAATCACAACCTTTTGTATCACTAGAAGAATCAGAGTTTGGCCTCTCGTTAAGGAAACTAAATAATAAGGAATATAGGAAAATTATGGAACCAACCTCTTTATCAGATTGCTTCATCTTTTCTTGCGTCAGATTGGATGTGGAAATTGCCTCCTTCAAAGAAAATTTAATAGGAATATTGGTAAAAAGTCTTAAAATGTGTCAACCTAGTTACCCAGCATGATCGAAACAAGGAAGTTCCTCAAATATAATGAAAAACTAATTTATAAATTAAAAAGATTCAAAAAAAATTTCTGTTAGATGGTAGATTTTGTTATGGTGATGCGAAGGGAGGCTTTTTTAATTAATTAATTTATTTACTTTTACTCTTGTAGGCAGATGAAATGAAGCTTCTGGTGGAGATATGTTCAGCAAGGGACATTTCTTCATCCTCTAGCCACTCCAGATGCAGAAAACAAGTAGCTTAGAATTGGCCTACATATTAATGTTTGGAGATGAAAAGATAACAAGCAGCCAGGGGTCAAATGTGATGTTCTAATACAATAGAGCAGCTTCAAGCAGAGCTAGTGAAGTTACTAAAGGATCATATGGCTTTATTGCCAAGATTTTAAAGACCAATCTCAAGCTGTATAGTGGTAGCAAAATTGGTTTATGATTCCTCTTGAATTGGACAAGGATTTTAAGGCTCCTCTTTTCAACAGTGCAGCCCCGTATGCATGTGGCTTTGTGCATTCTGCATATCTAATAATACACGTGACATAACAACCTTTAAATCATTGAAGCACACTCACAAATAAAATCCCAAAACATTCCAATTTTGACAGACAAATACATGAACTTTCATAGGGAGTAACATCTCTACTGATACAACATTAATACATACTGTAAAATGCTTATCATGGCATTTTGCAGCTGTATTTATATTTTTGTAGTATTAACATTATGATTTTACTTCAAAAAGCTATTTGAGTGGAATCCCCTGGATGCCTTTTTTCTAATGAACTTTATATAATTATCAGAAAAACAAAATAGTTACTTCACAACAATCTCCTTTGAGGTGACCTTTGCTTTACCATATAATTTTAGCAATTTAGAATTTCACAAGATATTCATATGCTTACTGACATTTATACTCTGTAGTTTCCCTAGTACTAAAACAAATGTGTTCCATAATGCCAAAACAACAATGGTTTTAGCTTTGAATGCAAGGGTTTAGAACGACAGAGAAATTAAGACTGAATACTAAAGGGAATAGAAAAATATAGAAAAATGACAACTGTAAACTCGAACACCAAGCAAGATATACACTTACTTTAGTCTCTCCATTTAAAAATCCCAGTTCATCCCTTCTCTTTGGTTTGATAGCACAGCAACTAAAATCGCCAGTTTCCAGATAGCGCAAAGCGTCTTTTTGAGAGCGGAATACATATCCACTCACTGGATCCGTGTAGTACTGTAGTAATTAGATATCCATCAACATTTATATTACAAGAAAATAAAAATGATAAGGTTGTCCCTCTCTCTAATAACTTAAGCTTTTAGTGAGATGGTGGCTACTAGTTTAGCAACTTATCTACTTTCAAACTCTGAAGGACAAAAGAATGTATGGCTCAGAAAGACTGATTATTTGACAATGGAACCAAAGCAAGCTTGGCAAAAAAGATGCACCGTCTAAACCAACAGGAGGAGAACATGTGCAGGGAGGGAGAAGGGGGAGGGGAAATGAACAATGCAAAATTGAATTTGGATCTGAGCATGTAAGAAGAGATACGTACTGGGTCCTGTCTTGTCCGATTTCCCTTCTTTTCAAATTTTATTTCTTTTGTCCACCCTGGAGGTAGCCCATCAGGTGTAACCGTCAGAATCACAACCTACACATCACTCGAAAAATCAGAGTTTGACCTCTAATTAAGAAACTTAAATAATATCCAATATAAAATTATAATGGACATATAATGGAACCAACCTCTTTTACAGACTCCTTGCTAAAGTCTTTCTGTGTCTGTTTGGCACTCAAAGTTTTCAGATCTTGAGCCTTCTCTAGCTTCAAAGAGGTTATACCTCCAGTTAATTCACCCATGCTAGGCTGAAAACAAAGCAAATTCAATCGGAATATTGGTAAAATGTGTCAACCTAGTCGTCCACAGCATATACAGCAATTACAACTAATTTCCTCAAACATTATGAAGTACTAATTTCTTAATGGTCATAATCGTGGTTTTTCCCAGTTAGAAGGTAGGTTTGGTTAAGGTAACACCAAAAGATGCTTCTTCTTTACTCTTCCAGGCAGAAATATATGAATTTCTTATGTGTATATATTCAACTAGGTGTATTTGTTCATCTTCTAGCCACTCCAGATCCAGAAAGCAAGTAGCTTATAATTGGCTAACATACTAATGCTTATAAAATGAAATGATTGTCAGAAATTGTAAGCAATTTTCAGGCCACGCATAGTGAAACAGGCAGTGGAATATGCATGCCTGAAGGACGAACTGTCTGTCCTGCGTAAAAGAGGTATGACAGCACCCATCAGTCGGCCTAGTTCCTTTAAACCGACAACAAGGTTTGAACCAAGCAGTTGCAAGGAGAAGAAACCTTTGCCTCCAGAAGTATCAAGGTTGTCTTGGGACGAAATGCGAAAGAAACGAGAAAAGGGTCTCTGTTTCAATTGCAAAGAGAAATTTGTTCCAGGGCACAAGTGCATGGTTCCCCAAGCATTCCTCGTTGAAGATGTACGAGATTCATCAGAGGAAAATTCACCGCAGGAAGATAGCAAGACTGAAGACCCCGCAGACCAGGACTGTGACCCCCAATTTCCATACATGCCTTGGCCAGTGCCAACAGACCCAAGACTATGAGAACTGATGCATGGGTCGGCAACAAACAAGTCACAGTGCTGATAGATAATGGGTCAACACACAATTTCATCAACGCAACCATTGTAGGAAACCTGAAGTTGCCTGTTACAACCATAGAACCATTTGATATTCGAGTTGCCAACAGCGAGAAACTGGTTTGCACAGAGCAATACAAGTCTGTTCCCATCAAAGTCCAAGGACTGAAGATGGATGTCGATTTTTACTCCCTACCTCTGTCAAAGATAGACCTTTATTATTCCATATTTGCATAGAATTGCAGTGCTTTTCCCAATTTATAATGGACTCCTACAAGTAAAACTATATGCATAGATTGGCCTAAAACCATTCATTCAATCCTTGTTTCTTGACATGGTATCAGACTGGAGATTCTAAAATCTCTACCATCCTTGTTTGGATTCTTGTATCTGTATCAAAAAAACCCTAAACTCTATCGTTCCTGTGCCTATATCAACATCAAGAACATCTCTAATCCAAGCTATTGAAAATACCAGAGGCCTCATTGGAGCTAGGCAACCCCATCAAAAGGAGCAAGTTGACATCAATAAATTAAGACCAAATCCCACAAATTTGGATTTGAGAGAAGTTGGTTAGGTGCAAAGATATGCTTTTACTTTTCTTGATGGCGAGGAGCCTATCAAAAAGAAGGATTCTACGGATCCCACGAAAGACTTTTGACAGTCAATGAAGGTGATGTTAGATTCTCTATTGCGGAAAGATATAGAAATTATAGGCACAAGCTTTTGTTGTTGAAGGAGAAATGGGTGTGGGTCTGTGGGTGCTCATGGCATTTTTTATGGTGGTCAAAGGAGGCGAGGAGTAGACAAGCAGAGCTAGAAACGCAATGGATGGCTTATAATTAGGGGACTTGACAAAAGAGCAGGTAAGTAACTTACTGTTAATGTGGAAAAAAGTAGGGCAAGGATGTATATCTTCGCCCCGGATTTGGCTAGGTTCTTGAGTGAAATGAGGGGTTTATGGTTTCTGGGTACACAAAGGTAGGAGAACTTTTAGAGAAGTGGTTGAGATCTTTGCATGTTGGAGAACATTGCCATATTGTGCCAACAACGAAAATCTTAGACTGTTGATATCAGGGTAATTTTTTGGTTAAAAGGAAGATAAGAAGCGATTTTTTGGGAGATGTTTGGTAGGCTTCTTGGTGGGATGGAAGGAGGTGGTGCCAGAGGTGAAAGTGATGAAAATGTGGGCTGAGAAGCAATGGAAAGTAGTGGAAGTAATGGCGGGACTGGTAGTGCCAGTTTTTTTTATTTATATATATATATTTTTTTGTCTCATATCAAAGAAGAAAGCGTGGAGGGTTAGCAACAGCCAGAGGTGGTTTGGGGATAAGAAAATGAAGCTTCCAGTAGAAATATCTTCAACAAGGGATATTTCTTCATCTGTAGCCACTCAAGATTCAGAAAACAAGTAGCTTATAATTAGCCTACATGTTAATGTTTGGAGAATGAAAAGATAACAAGCAGCCCGGGGTCAAATGTAATGTCCGAGTACAATAGATCAGCTTCAAGCAGGGCTAGTGAAGTTATTAAAAGATCATATGGCTTTATTGCCAACATTTTAGAAACCAACCTTAAGACGTATAGTGGTAGCAAAATTGGTGTAAAAAATTTCCACTTGAATTGTACAAGGATGTTTAGGCCACTCTTTTCAACTCTGCAGCCCTGTATGCATGTGGCTTTGTGCATACCGCATAGCTAATAATACTCGTGACATGACAATCTTTAAATCATCGAAAGACACCCACAAATAAAATCCAAAAGCATTCCAAATTTTGATGCCACAAATGTATAAACTTTCATAGGGAATAACATCTCTACTGATACAGCATTAATACATACTGTAAAATGCTTATCATGGCATTTTGCTGCTGTATTTATATTTTATAGCATTAACAATGCAATTTTACTTCAAAACGCTATTTGGTTGGTATCCCCTTGATGCCTTTTCTCTAATAAACTTTATATAATTATCAGAAAAACAAAAAAGTTAATTCACAACAATCTCGTTTGAAGTGACCTTTGCTTTACCATATCAATCTAACAACTTAGAATTTCACAAGATATTCACATGCTCGCTTACATTTATACTATATAGTTTCCTTAGTACTACAACAAATGCGTTCCGTAATGCCAAATCAACACTGGTCTTAGCTTTGAATGGAAGTTTAGTACGACAGAGAAATTAAGAGTGAAATACCAAAGGGAATAGAATAGTGCAGAAAAAAAGACAACTATAAACTCAAACACCGAACAATATGTACACTTACTTCAGTCTCTCCATTTAAAAATCCTAGTTCATCCCTTTTCTTTGGTTTGATAGCACAGCAACTAAAATCTCCAGTTTCCAGATAGCGCAAAGCGTCTTTTTGAGAGCGGAATACATATCCACTCACTGGATCCGTGTAGTACTGTAGTAATTAGATATCCATCAACATTTACATTACAAGAAAATATAAATAATAAGGCTGTCCCTCTCTCTACTAGCTTAAGCTTTTAGTGAGATGGGGGCTGATGTTTAGCAATTTATCTACTTTCAGACTCTGAAGGACAAGAAGTATATAGCTCAGAAAGACCGAGTATTTGACAATGCAACCAAAGCAAGTTTGGCAAAGATGCACTATCTATACTAACAGGAGGAGCACGTGTGCAGGGAGGGAGAAGAGGGAGGGGAAATGAACAATACAAAACTGAATATGGATCTAAGGATGTAAGAAGAGATACAGTACTGGGTCTTGTCTTGTGCGATTTCCCTTCTTTTCAAATTTGATTTCTTTTGTCCACCCTGGAGGTAGTCCATCAGGTGCAACCCTCAGAATCACAACCTACATATCACTCAAAGAATTAGAGTTAAAAATTAAGAAACTTAAATAATGCGCAATATAAAATTGTAATGGGCATATTATGGAACAAACCTCTTCTACAGACTCCTTGCCAAGGTCTTTCTGTTTCTGTTTGGATGTGCAAGTTGTTGCACTCAAAGTTTTCAGATCTTGAGCCTCCTCTAGCTTCAAAGAGGTTACGCCTCCAGTTAATTCACCCATGCTAGGCTGAAAACAAAGCATATTTAATAGGGATATTGGTAAAATGTGTCAACCCCGGAGGCAGCCCATCAGGTGTTAGCCTCTCAATTATAACCTAGATATCGCATAAGGAATCAGTGTTTGACCTCTAACTAAGGAAATAAATACCAAACATTACATCAAAATAGCAATGGATGCATCACAGAACCAACCTCTTTTTTAGAACGCCTGTTAAATTCTTTTTGCCTCTGTTTGGGAGTGCAAATTTTCCCCTTCAATGTTTTCAGATCTCCAGGCACCTCTGGCATCACAGAGGCTTCAGCTCCACTTAATTCATCTATGCTGGGCTGAAGATCAATCATATTTAATAGGAATATTGGTAAATAGTGTCTACCATGGTCTGTTAGTTATCCTAAAAAAAAATGTGTCAACCCTTGTCCCCAGAATATATAACAATTATAAAGCACTAATTTCTTGATTGTCATCATCACGCTTTTCCCTGTTAGATGATAAATTTTATTAAGGTAACATTAAAAACAAAAGGCTTCATTTTTCCTCTTGCAGGCAGACATAAATGAAACTTTCAATGAAAATCTATAATCTATAAAATAAAACATATCCTTTGATGTGACATTTATCCCAGTCATCAGCCACATCATCAACATCTTTTTCAACATCGGCCATGTCATCAATATCTTTTTTAAATTTTGAAATTTAAAATTCAAATAAATATCTATCTAATATAGAGTAATGCTTCAAGAGACTTTTGTCCCATGTAGCAGCATGAGGGAGGGGGAGGGGGAGAGAGAGAGAGAGAGAGGAGCGTTGGAGAGGGGCTGATGGAGAGAGTGTTTTTGTTTGTGTATTTTGAAATTTTAAAATGTTAAAAGTGATACATGGTAAAATTTTAATTGAGAATTTTGAAAACTTTTGGTACAAATATTAGTCTTTTGGTAAATTCTTAAAAAAAATGGATTGATATTTGTATCAAAAAGGTGGAAACTTTTGAATTTTTTAAAGAGTTTTTTGAGTTTCAAACGTCCCTTTTTTATATGTTAAATTAATTTTTTTGTACATTTTTAGAATTTTTTTTACTTACAATTTCAATTTTAATGTGTTTAATACTTAAATTAAAATACATACACTTTCTCATTTTTTGAATTTGCTAAAAATTTTGAATTTGGAATTTTTTAATCGTTGAATTTGCTCAATTACCGGGATTATTTTTCTTTTTAATTTGTTTATTTTTATTTGGGATTAGTTTTATTTCCAACGAATTTTGGCAAATTTTTAAAAGTTGACTTGATATTTGTATAAAAAAAGTGAAAACTTTTAAAGCTTTTTTTTTTTTTTTTTGAGTTTTTTTTTTTAGCTTTAAACACCCCATTTTACACCAAATTATATTTTTGTGCCATTTGAGATTTTTTTTTTTTTTAACTTTTTTACTTACAATTTCAATTTTAATGTATTTAATATTGAAATTTTAAAAATTTTGAATTTAAGTTATTTTTAATCATTGAATGTGCTCAATGGCCGAAATTATTGTTATATTTCTTTTCACTTTATTTGTTTTCTTGTCACTACATTGGTATCTTTTAAATAGTGATTTTACTTTTATAAATTAGTTTTATAGTTTTTCATGTAGGTTTACTTCATAAATTTAAATAGTGAAATTTAAATAATGAAACTTTCAGTGGAAATCTCTTAAAAGAGGTATCAGATTGGACCAATCTTGCAAATTATTAGTAATTAAAAATTTAATCACACACTCATAATAGCAGTAATTCACTTAGCAAATGGTTCTCCTAGAATCAAGGTCGGACCTGATAAATGATTGACAGTTAAAAATCAGATATGTGATGTGCAATACAAATGCCATGCTATAAATCAATCTAAGCATGATGAAAAAAGGTTATAACAAGAGGATATAGTGAACAAACATTGCTAACAAAGTCGACACTCATTTTCTTCTGCTGGGGTGTGCAGTTGTTGTCCAGTTCAGCTCCGAGATATGTGAACACCTCTGGCTTTGAGTAGCATTTGAATCCAGTCAGTGGATCAATATAGCACTGCAAAAAACCAGAAAAGAATAAGAAGATAAAAAAGGGTAAATTAGCATTTACCTCTTTGGGGTTAGACCCAAAAACACGTAAGCTCCATCTCTCCTTCATTTTATGGGGTTATAAAGCACCATTGGATGTTGTGTGAAGTGTGATGGTTAATTTTTCCATCCACAATAACAATGCTTAGTGAAACAGCTAAACTGTCCCTTTCATTCATTTACTTTTCTCTTGCTTTGTCTATATCCAATCATTTCTATCTTCTACATCCAGTATTATTTTTAACCCAAGCGCACAGTGTATACACACATCAGTTTGCAGCTAATAATGCTTGTGGTATTGCATGCAACTTAGAAGAGTAACCTTCTAAATTCTAGATAATCTGCCAAACCATTATCCATTGCAAATGTCCCGAGAAAAGCAACCAAGGTTAATGAGACTGGGAAAACCTATAACAGCTGATATAAAAAGCCAAAGCAACATTGAAAATGGCCAGAAAACATGAGACTTGTCAGTCCATAAAAGCTTATGAGACTTGTTTGTTTTGCTACCTTGTATTTTCTTCCGCTCTTTTGGGTTTTCAACTCCATGATCCATCCATGAGGTAACCATTCAGGAGTTTCATTTGTTTTCGTTTCCGGCTGTCAACAGTATATAGCCGATCAAATAAAAAACATATGAAGAAAGATCAAAAGCAATAAACAATATTCAAACTAAAAACTCACAGGCATTGGATTGTCTTCTGAGCATGTCTTGTTATGCTCACTTTCTTGTTGCGGTGTGCCGCAGGATAGGTTTCTCATTTCAACATAGCGAATAAGGTCATTCTTGGAATAAAACTTCTGTCCAGTTTCCTTGTTGGAGTAGTACTATAAAACCATATACAATATGGAGGTTACAATAGATCAAAAACCATATTATGTGATCACAGTTAATCAATACCAAATAACTGTAGCTTCCAGTTCAGGAATATTTCAATTTTATTTGCATACAAATTCTGTTTCCTTAATTATTCTCACATTGAGTTTACTGGTTAACAAAGTTCCCACATCCTGTTTAAGAGTACAGAGCAAGTTAGAATGGTATAACTTTTTCATTTTTTTTTTTAAGATCCTCTCACTTCAGAAAGGACAGATAGAAACAAAATATTCACATAGACAAGGTCATCTCGTCCCCCCGTGCTTGAAACTCTATATTTCATTGTATTCTTCATCCAGCTTAGGTGCAAGCTGCTGTTTTAAATTCCACATTATTGCTACAACATAGAATGTATTTTAGTACCTTTTTAATGATAATGTTTTGATTTGCAAGTACTTAATAGATCAATTGATGACTCCTTAATCATTGGCTTGGAACAAATCAAAGTCCTAGGTCAGTCAACATACCCAGGGAGAACCATTTTTTTTCCAGAGGGATGCACTAAAATGTAATGAAATTAACACTTTATTTAACAAAGCCTAAAAAAAATTCTATATTACGAATAACATAATCTTCCATTAATAAAAATATCTTTAAATAATAATTTTTATACCTAAAAATTGTAAGATTTCACCAAAAAACTAAGTTAGAAAATTATGTCTAAACTAGAATCCATGTTCCCAAATGTGTATTAAACTAATTGTACTTAAAATTGAATATATTAATTTTATTTTAAAGTTCAACAAAGTTAAATATCAACTATTTTTACCACTTATTTGAATCTATATCTTATTCATTTGCATAACCTTTTCATTTTCAAATCATGAAATATATACATATTAATATTTTTATAGAAAAAAAAAAAACATACATTTTAATCAATTCAATTTTTTTAATCATACATTCAATAATTTTAAAATTCTACTGTTAGGATTATGAATACAATCATACAAAAATAACATAACCTCATTTAACTTTTTTTAGAACCAAAATTAACACATGAAAGATAATAAGTTTATATACTTTTTTTTTTTGATAAGTATAATAAGTTTATATACTTTTAATTAATATAGGAGATTAAAACAATAAAAAATCATATAGATTCTAAATTAGTATAGAAATTAAAACAATGTAGGAAACTCAATTAGATTGAGACTCAAAACTACTAGATATTCTGTAAACTAATATAGACGATAGAAGAAATTAGAAAACTAAAATATATGCAGTTTCAAAATTATAAGATCCCCTAGGATCAATAATTTCTCCCAGTAAGTATATTTGCAATGATTAAGAAAATATTTGGCCATGTGGGGCATATTATATCTTACATGACCTAAAATTTATAACGTTAGAACTTCTAAAAATTAGAAAAGGGGGGAGGAGGTGACCTAATCCCCACCATGCTCACATCATTACAGAGATGACCAACATTGATTGAGGTACTACGCATTCCAAGTAATCTAAGATCGAAGATCATATTGCCACAAATGAGTCAGCATTAGTAAACAAGTCTATAGAACTTTCATTTATATTATTGTGTAACTCATAGTTGTCGCACCTATCCAATATGGCCCTTTTTTTCTTATCGGAATGGAATGTAATGGTACCAGTACATTTTAGCATGCCATTTCGGATTTATTGTAATAATTATCATATATTTATTAAAAAATATTTACCTCATTAACCTAACTATGAAAAATTGAAATGTAAAAGAAAAAAAATATATATTTATATCTATACTCACACGATGATGATTACAAATTTGGCTGGAAGAAAGGAAAATGGGAGTAGTTAAAAAAATGAAATTGAAGCTTTATGTCAAACTAAAAAGATTTGAAACATTTTTTTTTTTTTTGGTACAAGACGCCACCTCGTGGCACTAAAAGCCTATTGTCAAGTCTAAATTCTTGTGTTGGCAAATTCCGTGACCAAACATTATCGTCACTCCTAAGCCAATTTGGATGGTAATAATTTAGAAAATATTGAGTTGTAATTCTAGTAGGACTTGAATATTAACTTGTGATTGTTTTGGAAAGTCCTATTTAGGGAAGGTCTTGTTTTTGTTTAATTAGGAATGAGAGAGTGCGAATCCAATTTAGGAAGTTAGGAATTTTCTAAGATTTTCAAGTTTGAAAAGGACTCTAGAAGATTCACAAGAAAGGCGTGGCAGTGGCTTGTAGGATTTCCTATTCCCATCATGTTTGAATTCCTCTTCTACCTTGGACAATTCATACCTATTTAAGGCAACTGTGTTCTTCAAGAAGTTCGTAGAGACAAACACTACATTTTACAACATTAAAGAGCTTCAACATCAAGGTGTCTCTTTCCCATATCTCTCGCCAAGATAGCATTTTACAAGTTTGAAGTGCTTCGTCATGTGTCGGTGAAGAAGTTTGGTATGCTTCGCTAAGTGTAAGTGGAGGACTTTTGCTTGTGTCATAAAGATCGGGGCAGCTTTAATATATGTTGGTATAGTGTCGTCTACTTGATTGGTGTATCATGGACTTAAACAAAGTATTCAACGATAGGATCAAGGCCACGATCGGACTACTGTGGGTAAAACTTTGCAACCAGAATTTAAATAATGGACTTGTGTTTTTTCCTTGCAAGGATTTCCACATAGAAATTTTACTCTCTACATTGCATTCTCTATTATTCTGACACAAATTATTGATTGTGATTGGTTGGCTGGTTGGTTTAGTTTAATTTGCACCAGCATAGTATAATGGCATTTTTCACCAATCATCTTAGCCATCCTCTTCTAATATTTAACTAGAGAAACTGCTTGAGTTCTAGAGTTTTCTTTTCCTTTAATTGCTTTTATTACAAACTATACAACTTAAAAGTATATTGACGTAGCGATGCAGTGTTTGGCGAGATATCAATCCAACGTATGAAAAAGAAATGTCCTTAAATCCACAAGAACGCGGTACTGAATCCACAAGAACCAAAAAAAAAAAAAAGACAACACTCTTAATTAATCTAAAATGTATTGAATAATTGAATGAATAAAACTAATTACAAAAGGTTCTATTTATATAGAAAACTAAGCTAATCCTACATCGTATGGAAATTAATTTCCTAGATTTCTAATAGGGTTTTCCCGATCAAACTTTGAAACAGATCTAATTTAAATCCCCAAGTGATTGCAATATGGCATTTGGCCCAAACTAAAGACAAATAATAAAGTTAAAATACTTAAAATACTCTTATAATAAATTAATGGGATTTTAGGAATCCTTAATTCTATTTCCCAAATGATAAAACTAAGGCTTTGAGCCCATAAAAATGGAAAAATTATTATTCTAAATACTCAAATATGGTTAATGTATTGGAATAAGAATATATATAATCTCATCCTACATCATATATACAGAGAGAAAGGGACTAAAGGAGAGGAAGAGATACAATTGGCAAGCACATACATAAAGAGGGGGACTAAAACAAAGGGAAATGGAAATGAAAAGAGAAGCAATTATGGGACAATGTCCGTTGGCCTTCCCCACCACTAGATCAAATGCATTTCCAAATCTGCGGAACACACTCAGACAAACTAATGGGATGTTCCAGAACCAATATTGGTGGCCGGTATTGCGAAGAATAGGATCAAAACAAGATTGGTGAGATATCACCAGAATAGTCTGGTATCTACACCAGAATGAATTCGAAGGATCCGAATACCATTTTGCTACATCTCACATACCATACCAGGTGGTAAAAACAGAATAACAACTATGGTCTAACTATATGAGTGAAGAGAATAACAACTATGGTCTAACTATATGAGCGAAGAGACTTTTGAGTTGTGGCTACACTCTAGCACAATGTACTTGTAAAAACACCAATGTATCTCTTTATTTAATTATCTTTCAACGTTTGTTGCAAACGCTACATCATATTCTCTTTTGTTGAAATTGAAATGTCACTTAGGCTCCATCTTTCAATGTAAAATGTTTGTTGGAACACTTCTACCAGGCAACTTGTATTAAGGAAATTGTTGTCTACCCATAACATGTTAGACTTTTCCACGTGCATGCATAAAAACTCAAATCACACGTACGAGAACGCTATGTTTGGAAAATGAATTTGTGGAGGAAAAGAAGAAATGAAAAGAAAATAAAATCTATAATTTGTGTAATTTTTATACGCCTAATTAAGTAAAAATTAAACTTTGTTCTCTATTTATTTTATTCTTATTTTATTAATTCAATAAAAAAATAAAATAATTTAACTTTTTCACTTCATTTTACATTCCTACTGTTTCCCTCACTTTTACTTTCCTTCCATAAATCCATGTCCCAAACATAGAGTAAAAGAAAATGGGAACATCTAAAATCAGAACCACATTCCATGTCATTGTCATAAAATGACATTGGAAAGTGGTCAAAACAGGACTCAACAACGAGACCCTCAAAGTAGCTGAAAGATAATCGAAATGGGCTGAAGAAGCCACGATACCTCGATTTTCTGGCCGTTCTTGACTTTGACCTCCTGAGTCCAGCCGGCGGGAAGGCAGCCCGGTGAGTTTCCGGTCAACATTTCGAAGGAATCCAAAGATTCCGGCATCTAATGTGCCCAAAAGGTAACGCTTTCTGCGACGATCAACTCTAAACAATCTCTCAAATCTCTCTCTCTCTCTCTCTCTCTCTATTGTTAAGTGCTGAGGAAGTGGACCGTTGGGATTCTACACTCGGAGCAAAGTAATGGAAGTATGCGAAGTAGACAACACGTGTTGCGACGTCAAAGAGAGATAGAGAAAAAGTTCTGCACGCTTTACGAGTTACACAGCGTGCACGGGTAAATAGATGGAACGGGACAAACCGAACCGAACCCGATATTTGTTCGGGTTTACGACGATGTATATAATACCGTTGTCTAAAAATATAAAAATATAATTTTAGGTATAAATAATTTAAATTTAAATTTATAAAATAAAAGTATTAAAAAAAATTTATTAATTGCAAATTTTTTATCAAATTTTTTAAAATATTAATTTAAAAATTTTTATATAAAAAAATTTTAAATATATAACAAGAGTGAGAGAAAATAAAAACAGTCATAGACATTGAATAAAACCCACACTTGAAAATATCTCAAATTTAAAACTTTAAGGTTCCTTATTATGGGCTTGTTTGGCATAAGATAAGACTCTGAAAAACTCTAAAAATCTCTGAAATTCTCTGTTACACTATTATATTTTCTTTCCCTCCAAATTTAAAAAAAAAATGAAATATCTATCAAGAAAAATAACATAACTAGAATTCCGTTAATCAAATAAGAAATATTTTTTTAGGGATATCAACACGAAGTCGTAAACTACCAAATGACAATTACTTTATCTTTTTTTTTTGTTCCGTATACCCTCTCGAAAGAAAGTATCAAACCGTTCCGACGGCTTTTTCACTACCAAAATGCGTTCTGACGCAACTTTAGATCTGTTCCGACGGGTTAGTCATTGTCCTAAACTGTTCTAACAAAACTATGGAACCGTTCCGATGGTTGCAGTATTACCACAAACCGTCCTAACGGAAGGATGCGGGCCATCCTGATGGTCCTCCAGAAATTGGGGATCTGAGGAAGACGAAGATCAGGCAACGCGATGAAAGTCTAACATTGAACCAAAATGAGCTCAATTTTCCCACACACGCCAACCAAAAATAGTTATAAAAAAGTCTTACACCCCATCCTCAACCATCTCACGAGGAAATCAGAGAGAAATCTCCGAACCCATTTTCTACTTAGACAATACGAGCTTCAAACAAAGGAGAACATAAATGGAAAACGTAAGTAGAAGAAGAGGAGAAAAAATACCTTCTGATTTGAGCATGAGAAGAATGAATGGTGAAGTGGATATCTGCAACGTTGGGTATTCGTCGAAAAAAATATCAGCTCGTAAGAGATGCAAAGGGTCTTCTTGAGGCTCTCTTCATGGAGTTTCTCAGTCAATGGGAAGAACTCTTCTTTATCTATTCTTGTTATGTTGTGTTGATTGATAGAAAGATGTATAACTTAATCTTACAGGCGAAGAGAACAGTTGCTCCGAATGGATAGGTGTGAAATGGTAGCGTTTCGGTCTATTTCCATTTGCAAAACTGTCATGTCTAAGCAGTTTCAAACCAGTCGTCCTAACGGAGACCAAACTGTCAGGACGGATTTGGTATTGTTCCTTTCCAAAATTTATGGTTTGGGTTGTGTGTACCAAAACGCTAAAAAGTTACTCAAACCATATTTTTCGCTGTTTTTCGTTGTTTTTTGTTGCACCAAACGGGCCATATATAAAATAACAAAAAGAGTGTAAAAGTGTAGATATTTAAAATTTAAGTTTTAAACACATTCAAATTGAAATTTTGATTTAAATAACTTAATAATTGCCCTTACCTAAGGATACAAAAATATAATTTGACGTATAATAGCTAAAATATTTTAAAAAAAGTAACTAATTTAAAAAATATTAAGGTATTCATACAATATTTAATAAAGATTTAAAAATTTATTATTTCTTATTAATATTATCGTATTTTTAAAAATATTAATCTAAAATCTTTTATATAAAAAGTAATAAAAAAATATGAGAAGAGTGAAATAAAAAGGAAAATAATCATGGACATTGAAAAATATATTTTCTTAAATACAAATTTTTAGTTAACTTTGTCTAATATGTATTTATACATTGTTTAATAAATATATACAATTTTATTTTTATCAAACTTTTTAAAAAATATATAAAAAGAGTGAGATATTGTATTTTCATGTGATATGACTGAAATTTTGATGACGTATGCCAAAATATCAACAATAATTAATTAATTCTTTATTTTTTTATAAAAAAAGATTTCAAAAATTTTTGAAATTTCATACTTGAAACTCACGCCTCCCCCCGTCCCCGCACACCGAGCCAAGTTTCAATTGACCACCCCTTTCCTCGTAGCCCATTGGTCCAATTAGCCCTCTCTCTCTCTTTCAAAATTTCACACTTTTTAAGCTCGTATTGGTACCGTTTAGAGTTAAACAAAAAAATATAAAAATTTACAAATTTATGCTAATACAAATCACAAAGATTGTAAAATTTAAATTTTTTACTTACTACACAAATTATAAGACACTAATTTTTATAAATTTATACAAATTTTAAAAACTCCAAAGAACCAATTGTACTTGTAATTGATCATCCCCCTGCTAGCCAGGTAGAGCAACTTTCAAATCAAACTATCTACTTTATTATATAGATATGTAAACAACCTTCAAATCAAACTATTTGCTCTATTCTATAGATATGTAAGACTGTGGTGGGAAAGTTTAGAACTTCTAGCTAGTAAGATGATATTTGGTTTATTTTTTTAATTTTTTTTATTTTTGTTTTTGTTTTGAACTCATATTTTATTTTTTGCTTTTGAAAATAAAGAAATCAGTTCAAAACGCATTTAGTTACTTGTGTTTTAAAAATTTATTTTAGAAAACAAAAAATAAGTTTACACATTAAATAAAGAATGACAAAAACCTTTTTTTTGAGTATTTTTAACCAAAATAATAAAAATCTTAAAATAAGAAAAAAGAATATTTTTTATTTCCTTATTTAGGATTTTTAAAACATAAAACACATAAAACAAAAATAGAAAAAAAAAAAAACCAAATGCAACCTATTTTTTTTTTAAATTATTAAGATGGTATTTGGTTTTTTTTTTTGTTTCAAACTCATCTTTCATTTTATGCTTTTGAAAAGAAGAAAAACTAACTTCACTAAAAAAAAACATAAAAAAAAAAAAACAGTTTAAAACGTATTTAGTGACTCATGTTTTCAAATTTTGTTTTAAAAAATAGAAAATATATTTACACATTTAAAAAATGATAAAAAAATAAATTTAAGCGTTTTTAACCCAAAATAAGAAAAAAAATAAAACAAGAAAAATATAGCATTTTTAGTTTCCTTATTTTATAATTTTTAAAATATAAAAAAATAGAAAACAGAAATTAAACCAAATACTATGTAAATTTTTTCTCTTATATTTTAAAATTTTTTTTAAAACATGAAGGACAAAAATCTCAAATTAACAAAAAATAAAAAAGTTAATTGCTACGTGTTTTTTGCGTTGCAATTAGAATATTTATGGTGTTTATGATCCTACTCTTCTACTGTTACATATCAATTAGTTTCAATTAATAAGGTTTTCAAAAAATATATTGTCAAATAATATATTTATGATATGGTTATAGTTTGCGAAAAAAATTTAATAAATATTTTTACCAACTTTTAAAATTTTTAAGTATTGCAATTATTTTAAATCTTAGATATAAAGAAAATAATTTTATTTTTTTATATTGTCAGAGGTGATGTATGGTATTGAAAGTTTCCAATACCATATAAGAACTATTAAAAATCATTTGCAAAATCAAGTTAACCTATATAATAATAATAATAAAATAATAAGACACATACGCAAATGACCAACACAACTTCATCGTTACACTGTAACAACTACTCAATTGGTCAAAAAGTCAAATTTCGATGGATTTCACCATCAACCAACAGCGGCTCTTATTCATTAGAGTTGCAAAAATTATCTGGATTTATTTACAATAGACGATGCTGTCAATCTCGTTCTTTTGAATAGATAGATATAAATTTTATAAAAAAATTTACAAAATAAGCGGGGTACAGCTGGGTGGGTCTCCTAACCCTAGTCCGACCAGATTTGGTGGGGGATCCGGGTCTTCTCCGTGTCAGGGGTGACCCGGCCCATTTTCCATTCCTGCGATCGAGCTCTGTGTTGTTCATCGAATTTGATCGAGAGAGGAGCTTCCGAAAGGAGGAGAGGAAGAAGCAGCGGCCGGTAGAGCCATTGATGCAAACGCCGACCAAGTAAACAATGACGTACTTCGCATTTCTCCTTCAACTATCTGACATTGAAGTATTCCTTTTATTTTTGGTCTTTTTTTTTTTCTTCTTCTAGAAATGTCAATGTCATCCTCAATTCTCCAAATTACATCCTCAATCCTTTAATTACTTAATTTTCCTCACAAAAATGTTTGTTCTTGATTCTCCTTGACTCTTCAGTAAATCTTCCTCGGGGATTACTTTTTTTTTAGTCGACCTTGTATCAGTATTATTGATAAATTTTCTTCACACTTCAATTTATTGATTTATTTTATGTGAAGGATATTATGGCATTCAAGCGGTGGAGTACATAATGTTCGTAATTCTAATTAGTTTTATTCTTTTTTTTTTCTTTCAATATTATTGAATAAATATTTTTACGCATGAATTGTAAAAATGCAACCAAAAAAAAAAAAAGTAAATAAATAAAATCATCTACTGTTTAAAAACGATCAAAATTGTGGATAGAAGTTTGTGGTGGGACTAGTTACATAGGTTCAGATTTCTGTTTGTTGGAATTTTTTCCACCAAGGTGTGTGGTTGGAGTAATAAAAAAATAAGATAAAACGTGAATTCGTAATGTGTGTAGTGAAATAAAAAATAGATAAATTTTAGAAGTTTTAGAGGAGAGTTTGTTGGCACGGTACCTATAAGCTGAATGTAGCTTATGTTTAACCTATTTCAGGAAGTAGCAATTCAGAAATTAAAATTAAACATTCTAGATACGGATGTTTTTGAAGAATTGGGAGAAATGTAGCCATTGGCAGGTGGCAAACTAGATTCATCAGAGTAAATGGTATGCATTCTTCCAATTTAATTTTCTGAAGTTTATGTAAAGTGGTGTTGCAATGGAATAGTGCATGTTCTAAATACAAATGAATCTTTAGTTATGTTGTATCTTATACCTGCGCCATTAATGTTCCCCCCTAGTGGTTCATATGAAGGCATGATTGTTCTAGTTTTTTGGGCTATAGGGAGATAATTTTATCAATTTCTCATCAGGGGCTTGTAGATTTTTTCTTGATTTGGGACCTCTGATGTTAAGCAAATGTTAAGTAAGCATTGTTTTGTTCAGACGACGTCATTGGAAGAATGTTTAGGTAAATTCAAGCAGCAGCATGAGAAGTGCCAGTCAACCCTTACAAGCGCTGCAGCAAGAGCAAGGTCTACTAGGGCAACATCTAATCAGAAAGCCGCACCTGCGGGCACATCTTCTTCAACTAATACAAAATCTCCTGTCTTGATAGTCATATTCTCAAATGACACAGAGAATTCAACACATTATTAACATACACCAATCCCTTGTAGGGGCTCAGATTAGGCATGTTATTGACTTTTTGCTAAGGAGTTATTGACTTTTTGCTAAGGTGCAAATCCAACCCTCCGCCCTTTCTTGTTCTATGTTGTTATTATGTAATATCTTTATGATTTTTTTTTTTTTTTGCTTCATCCTCTCAATGGCTAATGATATTTGATAAACAAGCATGTTTGGTTTGTTTCTATTACGGGTGCGTGTATTTAGAAATGATTTCGAAATTTGTATTTTGCAGAAGATGTGATATACAGACAAAAATCTTCTTTTATCTTGTGATTTGAAACAAACTACCACCACTATGATATTTGGGATTCCAATAAAAGGACTTTGGACTCATCTTTGTATCATCTTCTTTGGAAATAAGGTGAACATAGGAGGCTTGGTATGCTTGTGTATAATATGTTTGATATCAACCCATGTTGAATATTATTGAATAAATTTGTCTATCTTGTGAGGTGACATATTGTATGTTTCTCCATAGAGGCCTCACCATGTCTTATTAGTTTTTATCACCATCGATCCTTGTGCATGCCAATCATAATACAGTTTTTTTTTTTGGGTGAGAGAGAGATGTTATTTGTGAAATTGACGGCCAGTTATTCTTCTCTAAGTGCATTTATCTTCTGGCTTCAATTTCCAAAGGCAAAAACTAATCCTTTTGCCTGCTCTAGATTTCACTGATATTTTAAAATACAGTGTCATCTGAATGCATGTGGTATATAAAATTATACTGATTGTCCCATATGCTATGGTAACTTGAATTATAATAGCTAATGTATATTTGATAAGTTATTATTATACCTATAAAAAAGAAGTTATTATTATAATTACTTGTTTGACATCTACTGGTTTGGCATGTTGTGGTTTGTAGTCATTACCAAATTGCATTGGAAAGTGTTAGCTGGGCAAATTTTGCAGTCTTGGTTCTTTACTGTTGGATATTTTTGCACACTGGATGTATGAGCTAGCTATTTTACCGTGTTCTGCCAGCATGCTTAAGAATTCTAGAAGTGGCTATCCAATGCTTTTTGTGTTAGAAGCTGGCTTACATAGGAGTGCTACTTCACATGGTTGGGTTTGTGGAAAGGAATTCAGAGTAGATGGAATGTGTTAACGGAAAATCTATTGATGCAGGTTGGGAGCGCGGAGAGGGTTAAGTTTTGGAGCAGCCCATGGATGGATGAGAAGCAATTACATGATCTTTTTCCAGATATGTTTAAATTGATGGATTCATAGACGTTTTTGTTGCAGAAAATTATTCTATGAGTTGGGGGGGGGATTCTTCAGAGTGTTACTTTTATGCATAAATTTGTTTAATTGGGAAATGGAAAGGTTTTGTCTTTTATGCACGTTATATGTTTGTAAGGTTGGTGAAGGAAAGATGTAGTCAAATGGAACCATACAAAATGAGGAGGCATGTTTGAGGTGAAATCATATTATTGCACTTTAATTGGTTGAATTGAGGAAGACTTCCCATGGAAGAAAATTTGAAAATTTGAAGTAATTCCAAAGGTGGCATTCTTTGTGTGGTGTTTAAGCCGGGGAAAAAGTCTTACAATTGGAAATTTGATTTTGTGAAGGTAAGGAATAGTTAATTGGTGTTATCTTTGCAAGGAGGATGAGGAGTCCATTGATCATATTCTTATTCATTGTTCATGAACAAAAGAATTTGGGATATGTTTTTGACAAGTTTTAAAAAAATGGTGGCTTTGAGTGGTAGTAAGATAGTTGATGTAGAACGAAAGAGAGTAAAGCAAAGAGAGAGAAATAGAGAGAGAATAAGAAGTTTAGGAGAGAGGTAAGAAAGAAGAGGGGGAGGGAGAACAAGCCACGTAGTTTTCAATGACTCAATTTTTCATATTCATCGATGTCTCTACTCCTAATCATCTTAAATCTTTAAATAGGCTAATATATCCTTATGATTACTAAAAAAAGAAAAGCAAAAATCAAATATTCTAACAAATCCTACTTAAAATAAATCTAAATAAAATCTTCCCTAAAATAAAATAAATCTTTAATAAGATAAAGTAAAATCCTAATATAAAATCAAATCTTAATAAAATAAAATCGTATTAATTATTTAATATATGTATATATTTAGCTTCTGCATCATTCTCCATCCCTTAAAAAAACTTGACTCCGTAGAATTGAAAATTTGCATGTTCCTTTAATTATCGAGCCACGAATAAAGCGGATGATCAATCTATTCCCAATGTTCATGGACGTGCGTCTGGGGTGGTAGAAATCTAGTGTCTTTACAAAGTCTCCTAAAATAGAAGTACTGCAATTCAGAAAGCAGAACTTGTAGGTATTGGAAGAAGACAAAAAAATAGACCAACTTGTGGGAGAGATTTAGGTGTAGGAAAGACAAAATTCACAGAAGCACCACAGGTTTAGGGTATACTCTTCAACCTGATAGTACCAACAGGGATCTCAGTAATATCACTGGAAATCTGTACCTCATCAAGAGAAATGACTTCTGAAATAGCATCCATTTCGGTAGTCGTAGCAATTTCATCAAGTGTCTTGCCCATGATTTGGTAATCATGCTCATCATCTGAAAAATAGAAATCGTCAGGATTACGCTCATAAATCAATTCTTTAATTGATCATCATTAGTCCCTCTCTTCACTTCAAAGTGTTCGTCATTAGATTCTTTGTTCGGTTCATCAATGACTTTTGCAATACTAGTAAACGCACCAAATGGAGAAGCTAAAGCTTTATTCAGCTTTAAATTCGATATTTGGTTAGAACAGAGGTAAATAGGGTTGCTCGGCTAATAGCATTCCTCAAACCTCATGTCTAGTCTTTGAATGGTTTCGTTCAGTCCTTGAATGGTTTTAGTGAGCGCTGCTATTTGGGTTTGCATTTGATTATCATTTGAACGAGTAGCCGACAATGTACTGACAACTTGAAATCTGCAAAAATAGGCTAAAAAAAGCTCAAAAAGATATTATGGAGTGTCTTGTAGTGTTCTGAACCTTCACCAAAATGTTACCGAAATTTCGCTAGAGGTCACCAAAAGGAGGCGATGCTGGTGGTGGTGCTTGCTAAAGTTGGGTGTTATTGGAGATTCACGGAAGTGGATCAGCTAAGTTATTGCCGACGTTACGTAAAAGGTTAGGGTCTTTTGGACTATGATGGTGGCTAAGGTTTGGGGCTCTTGATAATGAATAAAATTCTGATTTAAGGAAGGTTTAGTGATCGGGGTTTTGCTCTGATACCAAAGTTGATGTAGAACGAAAGAGAGTAAAGTAAAGAGAGAGAAGAAGAAGTTTAGGAGAGAGGGAAGAAAGAAGAGGAGGGGGAGGGAGAACAAGTCACAAAGGTTTCAATGAATCAATTTTTCATATTTATCAATATCTCTAACCATAATCATCTTAAACTAGAGGCTTATACATCCTCAGGACTACTAGGCAAAAATCAAATATTCTAACAAATTCTACTTGAAATAAATCGAAATAAAATCTTCCCTCAAAGAAAATAAATCTTCAAAAAAATAAAGTAAAAGTCTAATATAAAATCTAATCTTAATAATCTAAAATCCTAATAATAATAATAATTATATATATATATATATTTTTGGCTTCCGCATTAGTAGTTCCATTGCGACTTGAGGGTTAAGGGTTCGAATCGTGGAATCACCTTCTCTTCTTGTAGAGGGAAGTTTACCTGCATCTTGCCCTCTCCAGACCCCAAAATGAAGGAGCCTAGTGCTTTGGGTTGCCTTTTTATTTTGTCAAGTTTTGGAGTGCATTTTGTCTTCCAAAGAATAGTAAGGTGATGTTGAATTCTTTGTGGGGTCATATAATGTCTTAAAGAAAAAAAAAAAAAAATTAAGCAAATTGTGCCATTTTTGTCTCATGTGGGCCGGCAAATTTAAAAAGGAATGGAATAGAAGAACGTTTCAAGGAATTGAGTGCTCATTACATAGATTGAATTGTGTATTCATGCTACTTTGTATAGTTGAATGACCAGGATATAGATTTGGATTTTTGCAGCCATTTGATTTTTTATTGAGGACATGATCAAATAGGTTTGGGTTGGTTTTTGCTGTATTTAGTCGGCTTTTTCTTAAATCTTTTTAGTGATAATATTGACTTTTTATTGATGAAAAATTAACAATTAATGTGGTACAAATTAATCTATGCCAATCAGCGTGTGTTTCCTTATCTTGATCTTGTTTTGAAGATTTTCCAGTTTTGCTTTTCTTTCAACTTCATCCTCCATCACTTTAGCATCATTTAAACTTAAAAACATGAGTCAAATTAACAATTAATGCAGCACAAATTAATGAATGCTCATCAGCCTTTGTTCCTTTATCCTGATCTTGTTTTGAAGATTGGTGATTGTGCTTTCAGTTCAATAACTTCATTCTTCCATAACTTTTAGCATCATTTCTTCTTCTGGCTATATCTTCCCTTCCTTTGTGTAGTTTCTTCTCAATATTAATTCTCATGAACATCCTGCCTTGTTATGAGAACAATCACACATTCGGTCATTGTTACTAAATTTTTCTCACTGGGATAGATAAGTTGTAGCACTTCAAAGTATCAGTTTTTGTATTAGTGCTTTCCTTAGTACTTGAAAATAGATATGCCTAGCCTTGAGGTTTTAGTCATGTTAGATGGAAATTATCATTTCCATCAGTAAGGCTGCATTGTGCTAGTTGCATGGCATCACAGTTTTGGCTGAAAGAAAACATGTTTATTGTTCCTGCTGCAGAACTCAAGAAATTCACAGCAGTAATATCTGTTACAAAGATAATAGTGTGTGATAGACTTAACAGCCTGTTATGTTTCTGTCACACCTTATCCACCTACCTATGAAGCACGGGCACTTAAAGATGGATGCGATATCGTACATATATTGGACACACATATTTCCAAGGACACACCGTGATATGTGTCCAACACGACACGTGGTGTATCCAGACTTTTCCTCTTTTTTTATTCGAACGTGTGATTGTAACAGACCTAGAATTGAATAGCCAAAAACCCCTAAAATCATAAAACTCAATATTTGATTGAAACAGACCTAGAATTGAATAGCTGAAAACCCTAAAATCCTAAAACTTTGCATCTCATGTTTTGTCATGTTTTATATGTTGAATCAGTGAATTAATTTTCTTGTATATGTCATTTTCACATATATCCCTAATAAAAACAATATTTTTCTACCATATCCCCATCGTCTCCGTATCCTCATGCTTTCAAAATTGCCATATCCCTGTTCATACCGTTATCATATCCATGTCTGTGTCCGTATCCATGCTTCTTAGCCAACTATTGTTGGATGACTGTGTGGTAGGCATGGTGTGCGGGAAGTCAGTTTGGTCGGTTTGCTGTTGCAATTTTATGTAGGATCACCTGTAAGGGAATAAACTCACCTTTGATTATTTGTGTTTCTTGCTTTGCAGAGAAGGCAAGCCTTATTGCCAGAGCAAATAAATGAAGCTTGCTCTGTTGATGTGAATGCCAACAAGGCTGTCTTTGACAGCTTGAGGAATAACCCAAAAGTGAACCATGATCATAGTTGCTTCTCTTACAAGGTGAATCTTAATTTCCACCTGGAATCCTGGTGGACAAGTGACCTTCTCTGCCTTTGCATCTGCCTGTATTTATCTATTGATCTAAAGATACATAGATTGTAACCATGCCAGAACAATAGAAGTCTTCTACATATAGGTAAATTTAGGAAAGTCTTGTATTTGTTTGCCGTCCAAGCATGATCTGAAGGACAAGAATCAACTACTTGTCTTAATACATAAATATGCAGATGGAATTGCTGTCATTGATCTCAAGGATGCATACCCAACTGTCATGGAGGACACACAGGTTTGTTCAACTTCAAATATCAGTGTTTATTCTTCAATAAAAGTGAACTTCTAGGAGAAAATCAAGTTCATTTTTCACTTCAGCTAACAATTTACTTTGAGATTACTATGCTCACGGTTAAATTTGTGAGAAGCCAGCCTATGTTTGTTCATTGACAGAAGATCAGAGGTGATTAATCCCCAACCCTTCCCCAACAACAACCCAATCCACCCCGCCACCACAACACATGCACAAAAAAAGGGTCTCTAATACAACTATCATCATCTTGTCTTGTACACTTTTTTTAAGCTACAAGTGTTTAACTGCTGCCATATTTTCTTGGTGAAATGTAATAAGTGGATATAGGTACTATCTATTGGTTAGATACACAGAGGGCACCTGTACGTAAGGATGCTGATGTGTGGATGTCTCCTTTCTCTTTTGTGATACATACAAGGTCTTGCGTTTGAATTGAGCATTGTAGCCTTTCATTTTCATTTTCATTTTCCTAGGGCCCGTTTAACAACACTGTCGTTTTTCTGTTGTAGCTTTTTGTTTTTTGTTTTTTGTTGTTGTTTATTTTTTCTAAAATAAAAACTGAAACTGCGTTTGAAAATGCGGTTTTGTTTATAATTATTAATTTTTTATTTTCATAAAATATTTAATTTTATCAGTTTCTAAAATTTTAATAGAATTAAAAAATATATTTCATATTAATTTAATTATATTATTTATTTAAAAATTGAATA
>QLOD02000002.1:8669610-8682764 GCA_003260245.2 Sideroxylon spinosum
TCCTTTCAAAAATTCAAGAAATCAATCATATAAGTATGTAAAGTACAGGATTTTTACTTACATGTTGGAGCTTTCTTAGGGACATTGCCGGTCTCTTTAAGGTGTTGCTCAAAGTGTGGCTTGCAGAACAGAACTCCATTCATGGAGGCATAGGTACTCATCTGTGCAAAGCAATGTCAACACATTATTAATTTATGAATCAAATATGATCAACAAAAATATAAGAACATGGGCCGATTGAGAATGCATTAAAGCCTGTCAATTTAGGCTTAAGGCTCTGTTTCGAAAGCCAGGGCGCTTCCAACTTATAGCTACCCAATTTTTATCTCTATTTTTTTTAAATAATCAAATTTACCTTCTTATATTTTAAATTTTTTTTTAAACAATTAACAGTAAAGATGTTATATTAACAAAAACCTGAAAACTATTTATTAAAAATTTAAATTTCCCCCATTTTTCTTTGTGTTTGTGTTTGAAAAGAGAAAAAAAAATAATTTTTTAGTAGTTAATTTTTAATTTTTTTTTGTTAATTTAACATTTTTTGTCTTTCATAGTTTTAAAAAAATAATTTAAAATATAAGATGATAAATTTAGACATTTCAAAAGATAAAAAATCGAATAGTCAGAACCTACTGAGACTACCAAGGTTCCAAACATAGCCTTAGAATAAAGGAGATGTTGTTTTGTAGCTATTTGGAGACCATGACCCACGGGTTTAATAATCAGAAACCATCGCTCTAGTTATTTGGAGTAAATTGAAACAAAACGTGTGAATCTAAATCCCCGCACAAGTTTTGGATGGAGGGTCGAGCTTTACCTTATCAGACTGTAACTACTGCATGTAATTGCGTCGTTAATATTAAAATATTCAATTCAAAATCAATTGGTTAATCAAGTGTAGAGAGATTCATTAAAATTTTATATATTTTAGAGACTTGATTTTATAAAAAATCAGTTGACCAAAAACGAAAAATGTACAACTAAAAAATCAAAAAATAAAAAGAGAAGTTTTCAGAAATTTAATTTTGTTATCACATTAAAATATTCAATTAACGTCGAATAAATTCCAATGGAAAACATAAGCTAAATCAACTAACAAAGAAAATGTAATAATATATATATATATATATATGTGTGTATGTATGTATCTGTGTACAGATAATTGCATTATACCGCGAGGACTCCATTGCATTGGCTGCATTTGAAGCAAGACTTGTGATATGGGATTCCATCAGCTGTCAGCATCTCAATAAAATGCACAACCTTATCACAGGCTTTGCATTTCTGCTGGGTTCCGCTGAACAACGCCATTTTTTAATTTATATGTCAATCTAAGAGCCGAAGTGCTCTTAAATTCTTGGTGTCAATGAAAGTGAATTCGAAGTTCTGGGTCTATCTCCAAAATAATTGAGAGATAGACCGACCGAACTTGTAAAATTCTTGTGTACGTTTTGGGCTTCTTAATGTATTAGTTGTCGAAGGCCAAAATTAAGAATTAGTTTCAATGGGTGGGGAAGGTGAATTCCACAATGTAAGGTACCAAGGACAAGTGACTGAATTTCCGATTATGCTGGAACAAATTAATGTTCATATTTTTCTATTTAAAAACATAAATAGATAATTCCAACGCTACCCTTGAGAGATTATCTTTTTAATATGATGTACTGACGACCTCTTCTTGTAGACGAAAAATCTGGACAACAGTTGTCCCGTATTTATATACTAGGGATGGCACGTGTCATAGGCACATGAATCAATCTCGACCATTGGATTAAATATATAAATGTTACATCAATGAATTATTTTATTATATAGATATATATATATCTAAATATCTGTTCATTTTTGGGGAGAAAGTTCAGGGAGTCTAACTATTTTCCACTTCTTATTTAGTTAGTTTGGTCAATACAGATTTTCAACTCGCTCGCCCCCCTCTCTCTCTCTATATATATATTTGATGAATTCAACCCAACCAAAAAAAAAAAAAAAGAAGAAAGAAAGAAAGAAAGAAAAAAATAAAAAAAATAAAAGGATTTTAGTTTTGGCAGTTCTGAATAAAGCTTTAAGTTGAGCATTATGAAGACAGCCATGTACCAGTTGATGGTCTTGTTCAGCATTTCAGCCTCAAATTTGAACTTGTATATATCATCCAAATTATCTAGTTGAATTAAAATATACCAGCTTGATTTACTAATAAATAATTGATTTATTACTTTGCATAGCACTCTTGACACACACTGGAGAATATCATATGTATACAACCTTATTACAAAAATGTAATTTCCAAGTATAAACCTTCAAATCACAATGAAACCACCTTATTATATACTATTCTAAGCCACCCCTCTACCATTCATGTTGAAGAATGAGCTTTTACTCATTTAACATCTAGCATATAAATCCCCATTTTTTTAAATACAAAAATATTAATTTATTTTATTTTTTGGGAACTGCTAAGCCACAAGAAGCTAAATGAGTTGCATCTGCACCGAAGAAAAGGGTTGCAGTGGAACGTGGGGTACAGATTAAAAGCTTGAAGCCTTGAACTTCACTTAGAACTCATAACAACAATGTTTCACTTTCAAATATAGACACAAAATAGAAGAATCTCTCCACACTCAACCAATAATAAAGAAAGAAAAAAAAAAAGAACATTTTATGACACCTCACAACAAATAAAACAAAGTACGCAAACAAAGTTTAAATCACATAGTTTTCTCCTTTGGTTTTAGCCCGACGGAATCAGCCGGTGAAGCATCCAAAAAGCCTTCTTGGTATATTGCCAGTTGCACGGAACTTTGTAGCTGCCTCTTCCACCTTGAGAATGTCCTCCCCGCGCTTGGCTTCAACCATAGCTCTCTTTTCTTCTGCTGCCCGCCGGATCTCAGCTGTCTTGTTGCTCATTTTTTCTGCATATTCTGCCTTCTGGTTTTCAAAATCTTCCTGTTCATATTTTCGGAGTTCTATCAGAACAATTCGTACTCAATAAGATTTCAAATCATATGACATCAACAATCTATGGCAATGCCATAACATGGCATTTGAACCGGTGATATTGTCCGTTTTCAAAGTTCTTTCTGTAGCAGTGAATTTGATTTCTTAAGAGAAAAAAATTGCATATTTTTAAAAAGGGTCCTGCTAAGAGGTGCCCTAAGGGCACTCATAAAGGCTCAATCAATATATACTATATAATAATATTTTGTACCTTAATGGAACTATACATAAGAAAAGTGTGAAACATTATTATATGGTATATTTTCATGGATACTTAATAGGTATCCGAGAGCATCTCTTAATAAATGCCTTCTGAAAATAGTACTACCTCAATTCAGTGCGCAGCATTAAAAAAAAAATTTTGGATTGAAGGATCAGGGTTTAGTTTTCAAACAAAAGACTAGTTAACATTCCTCGGGGTTTTCAAGAAGACAAGGCCTTCAATCACACTTCCAGTAAAATTAGAATGTTGGGAGAATTTTTCATTCCTAGCTCACTCATGACTGCAATCTTATATTCTTTGTTGATGATAAATAGTTCTGTTCGACTATTTTTTTTTTCTTATAAATTCTCAAAAGAGCCGGAATGCGTTCAACCAAGAAATTAAGAAAAGAAAATTTCACCTCAATCTTCTTTAGCTGAGCTTCTATTGATGCTTTTTTGCTGTTCTCCCATGCTCCAATGGCAGACATCTTTTTCCATGCCCTGATCAGTAGCTTCAATTGTCTTAATTTCCAAGTTACCCATTAAGCATCAAAACTTACCATACATAACCCAACAAAAACATTAATATATCCCATAGAAAAGCTTATCATAAGAAATAAATCAGAAAAACATTATCCTTGTGTTTGGAACATGGATTTATGGAGGGAAAAGAAAAATAAAAGAAAGTGGTAGAAACACAAAATGAAATATAAAAGTCAAATTTATTTCATATATTTTTTTTTGAGTTGGAAAAATATAATTAAAATGAATAGATATTTATCAATAAAGTTTAACTTTTCCTTGGTTAAAACTAAAAAAATTACAAAAATTATAAATTTTATTTTCCTTTCATTTTTCCTTTCCCTCTACAAATCCATCTTTCAAACATAGCATCTAGGAATTTCAAATTTTGACTTTAAGGACCTGGTCCCAAGTGCTACTCATTTGATATAAAAGAGTTGATCAACAAGGAAGATTTGATTAATCTTAGCATAGAATTCTACTTAGTTGGTATCACAAGCACTAAATCTCTAACACATGGTAGGTTTTAAAACCGACTATTACCGTTACGTAATGTTTTTGGACCATTCCGTTACTATTAAATTTTCCTTTTTTTCTGTTACACTCCTGTTATACCTTTTATTTTTCGTTACTATTACATGGGTTTTTTTTTTAAATCATGTCTAAAAATTCGTGGACTGACTTAGTGGCGGAGGTACGAATCTACACTTTACAGTTTTACAAGCCTACGGCTATTCATTCGATCTAAAAGTGATTCAATTTCAAATTTTGAGTTGGCCAAGGATGATAACCTTTACCGAGTTATTATAGAATTCCAAACAAACCCATCGATGGAGAATCGTGAAATTACTCAATTGACAGTCAATGTTTCAAATATAAGGTAAGTTCACCAACAATATTATGGAAGATCATCTCATTTGCAATTATATCTAAATTAATACATGGTAAGCAATGAAATGAAAAAATAAAAAATAAATAAATAAATAAACGAACAACATACTTGTTCTCTGCTTTTGTTTTTTCGCTTTCTTCCCATGCTTTAATCAAAGCCAATCTCTTCTCTGTTTCAACCCTCGTGAGTGCAGCATCTGAGACAAATAATGAAGCCAAACCTTAAATTTATAAATAAAAATACATGTGCATGACACTCAGTTTAACGATCAACCTATGCTTTAAAGGAAAGAAACTTGTAGATGTTAATCCCCAAATTTTACCTCTGTCAACTAAATCCCATGATTTCTTTTCAGCTGGGGGATCAGAAACCTCTGTCACCAAAAACCCACAAAATTTAAACCCTTGGAAGATAGTCATCATATGATCAGCCTATCCACTCTTTAAGAGAGAGAGAGAGAGAGAGAGAGATTACTTTTTACAATCGCAGGGGTTTTGGAGGCAGAGACCTTATCATCTGGGGAGGGGTCCAGAGTCTTATCTGGTGGGGAGACTTTGGGGGCTTTTTCATCACCAGGGGCTTCTTGAGGTGGTCGTGGTGATGGTGCGGCCACCATAGTTGCTTCTGATTCAACTTTCTTCGTTTCCTCCTCCCCCATAATTATATATATAATTATATATATATCCCCAAATGATTAGTACTAATCTGGAAAAAAATAAAAATAAAACTACTGGAAATATTACAGAGAGAAGGTTCAGAAAACTCTACACAGAAAGAGAGAGAGAGAGAGAGAGTTAGAACTTGAGCTAGAAGGTGGTGGGTAGAAATAGGAGTTGGAAACAGCCAAAAGAAGGTAAACTACAATAGGGACTTGTTTGGCCGTGAGAAACAAAGTTCATGAGTTCCTCCAGCTAATTTCATACAATTTTGAAAGACCCTTTGCTTGGAAAAATACAAAACATCCTCAATTTAATCAGATTTTTAGGATTCTCGTACTAATAAGTTCTATGTTAAAACTAGAATCAGTGTTGATTAGGGGTATCTTATAATTAACACCAGAATTGGTTCATACCATTTATAAAGTTAAAAACAGAGTACGTAAGATGATCAATAAAGTAAAAATCAACAACTATTGATTTTTAATAACTATTCTTACCCTTAATTGTTACATAACTTACCTGTTTTACCTTTGATTTTTTTTTTATAATAAAAATTAATATAATTATTAATATCATTATTTAAAAAAGGATATTTAAGGTACAGAGCTTAATTTCCAATTACCAAATAGTTCCAATTGTTATGTGGATGTGGCCCAGCTGCTAGTATCTCAACCGATATCTAGGGCAGTTGGTTTGGATTGTGTACGGTCAAAACAAAGAGAGGGTCTCTGATGGCAACCTTTCAACCATTTCAGTGGTTGTGCATAGATTGATTAGGATTAGACTGATATTACATTAGAGGTGACAATGTGAATTAATGTGTCGTGTTAAAGTTTATAACTATATTTATTCGTATTTATATTTTAATATCTTAAAACATTAATAAATATATTAGAAAAATAATTTATTTTATAAACAAATTAAATTTATGTAATTAATTTTAAAGTAATACATTCACATTAATAATTTAGCAGGCAATGTTATATATAAATCATGTTATTGTATCATTCTAAATAATATCAAACCTTTATACAATCACTATACACACGCACAAACAAAAGAAAAACAAAATAGAATTCCGCGAAAATTAATGAATGTATTGTAACATGAGCATTCGATTTGAGAATGTATATCCTAATTAAGGTTGCTTACCATATAAAGCAGTTAAATTGCATATTTTATTAAGCAAGGCCAATCGATTTGAAAAGCTTCGGTTTCAAGTTAGAATCAATTCAATTTCGAATCCAAACTTTGAGAATAAAAAAAAAAAAAACAATTCGGTTTTTCGATTTTAGATTAAATACAAACCTATGAACCGAGCTAAATCAAGTCACACACACCCAACTCCGAATCGTATCTATATTTGATATGCATGGGATACTCATACTTTTTGGAGAGTTCAAGATACGCTCGAAGATACAACGTTATATAGCCAATTATCTTATTATTTTTAAAAAAACATAATTATGACAGAGTTAAATTTGAGTAGTCAAAATCGTTCAAATTATAAAATCTTCTATCCTATATTTTGTTATTTTTATTTTTTTAAATTATGCATTAAATTATTTTTGTTATGGAAGTTACATTTATATGTTTAACTAATAAAACTATATAAAATTATATATATAATTTTGTACCCACATTGTTTTTGTATTTTTATTTTTTAAAAATCATTGCATCAACGTATGTACTTCTTAGGTCAAATCTAATAAAAAAAATTTCCAAAAAAATTTATACATATAAGTGTGTGTATATATATAAGAAGGAAAGATAAAAGAAAATTAAATTTGGTTAGAAAGTCGTTCGACATAAAAAGGTTTGGTTTGATAATTATTTACTTTACATTTCTTTCATTTTCGTTTTCTTTATATTATATGATTTTTATTAAAATTTATTTTTTATTTTTTTATTTTAAGGAACATTATTTACATTCATAAGAAAAATTACGAAAATGATAAAAATGAAAAAATTCACGAAGAGTTACAACAAAACAAAAAACAACAACTTAAACTAACGATTGTCAAATCACTTCTAAAAATATGAAAAATGCCAACTGCAATTTACTTTGAACAACTCATCAAAACAAATGCTTCAACCGATATAGGTCCTGTTTGATAAAAATCAAATACCAAAAATTATTAAAAATTATAAAAAATTCGTACTTCCTTTCAAATTTTATTATCTATCACTTTTATATCAAATATTTATATTTTTATTATATTTTTTTATTAATTTTTTTTCCAACGGCTATAAATTATGTCCGAGATGCCTTTGTCCATAGGTACCACTTTTTTGCGGAGCAGTCGCGTCATTCGCACAAGGCATGGACTCTCTCCCTCCCCCTCCTTCCTCTGGCTGGACTTTCGTGAACTTCCTTGCTGGCTCTCTCTCTCTCTCTCTCTCTCTCCTGGCTGGGACTTTCTTGTACTTTCTTGCTGGCTCTTTCTCTCTCCCCCTCTCCAACCCTCTCTCTCCCTATCCTGGCTGGGACTTTCTTGTACTTCCTTGCTGGCTTGATAGGGTTCTTAGCGGGTGATCATTCTGTTAATAAATATGTAAAGGTTCAATCTAAATCTGAAATTGCTGAAAATGAAGTACACTGATGCGATACCTGTTAAAGAGCTTTTAATTCTTTAAGTTAGTTAGGGAATTTAGGCAAAATTTTAATATAAAAAAAAAAGTCTTGTACCTGTGTATTTGTAGAGTCGAGCTATATATATATACATATACACGAGTCTTTACGAAGAACGTTTTATACATAAGATTCATGTAATCATATCCTTTTCCTTCTACTCGGATTTTGTCACCTGTATTTAATAATGATCTTGAAAGAGAGAGTTCCAAAGTATGTCATGAGAAGATTATACACATGACTTATGTAAGTCGTGTAAATTATTTTGTCTGAGAATTTGATCTGATGTCTAACCAAGTGTCTGTACAGTACAGTGAAAAACAACGAAAAACGATGAAAAATTAAGAGTCTGTTTGGCGTAGCTATCAAACCACGTTTTTTAAAGATAAATAATAAAAATTTTTAATTTTTGTGTTAACTTTTTGAAGAGAGAAACCGTCGGAACGGTTTTGGTTAGAATTTTTTAATTTTTATATCAGTCGTTTAGATGGAATGAAGCAGTCGGAAAACCGCCAAAAAGATTTGATACTTTTCGTTGGGACGGTATACAAAAAATAGACAAAGTGAGTGTCACTTGATAACTTAGGAGTTCGTATTGACATCCCCAAAACAATTTTGTCTATTCGATTAACGGAATTCTAGTTATGTTATTTTTTTAAAAGATGTTTCACTTTTTTTTTTTTTGAATTAGAAGGAAAATAAAATGTAAAAATGTAACAGAAAATTTCAGATGTTTCAGTAAATAATCTTGCACCAAACGGGCCCTAAGAGTAGGCCAAGTGAATCTAATCCCCGATCAAGAATGTTCTTATTTGAAAATATTAAGGAGCATTTAGTTTTTTTATTCTTTTTTATTTTTTGTTTTCGTTTTATGCATTAAATCAAGGAAGCTAAAATCAATAAAATTAAAAATCTTTTGTTTTTTTATTTTAAGATTTTTTTTTGTTTTAGATTGAAAACCCTCAAAATGATTTTTTGTTATTTTTCATTTCATGTGTAAACTAATTTCTTGTTTTTTAAAACAAATTTTGAAAACAAATGTGACCAAATATATTTAAACTGTTTTTTCTTATTTTCAAAAATATAAAACGGAAAATGAATTAAAAAATAAAAAATAAAATAAAAAATTAAAAAAATAAACCAAATAAAACCTTAGTTTTTTTTTTTTTTTTTTCGATTGATAAAATGCCGAATGGCAATTCTCTTTCTTTGATGACTCTGTCTATATTCCCGATATCACCTGGTGTGGGGCTGGCTCCACACAACCATTGCCAGCTAAGGTATGCCATGCATTATGATGAGTCATGGCAATTCCCAGGTGCCCGACCAATGATAATGTGATATAAAGGTTACATTTAGAAAAAAAAATACATATATGTATATATATATTTGTATTTACTTTCATGAGACGCAAAATAGCATAAAAAGATGAACACTTACCCAAAAAAAAAAAAAAAAACGAAAAATCAAATAGAGAAAATGAAACAAAAGTTACATATGAGAAAGGTATAGCACGGATATTAGGGTTTTATGGGTTGCATTCCCTTGAAATTAAAATGCGAAAGAACATTAAAAAAAAATTGAAACAAAAATTATATATAAGTATTAGGATTAATATATTATTATTAGGGTTTATGCTGTAGATTGTGAGCAAAAACATATTTATGGTATAATATGATTATGATATGATTGGTAAGATGATGTTTATGAAATATATTATATAAGAGAAAATAAAAATATAAATATACAAATCTATTTATTTATGAAAAAATATGATAAAAATATTTTATATTAGACTTTTAAGAAAACCAAGTTCACATCTAATAAAAAAAGTTAATTATTTTTATATATTTTACTGTTTGATATGATTATTATTTAAAAAATGATTTAAATTAACTTTTTTTTTTAAAAGAAAACAACTAAAACGGAATCAAAATAGTTAAAGAGTAATCTTAGTATCCAATAAAATTTTAATTTATATTTTTCAATAAGAAAACAATTTAAATTAAATCTAAATAATTTGACAATTATATTAAAAAATGATAATATTAGAGATTTAATGCGCCATGTCCCAAATCTCATAGTCCGAAGTAGACGGAATGAGAATATGGAACCAATCAAAACCAATTAAAATCTAACCCAAGTTAAGCTAATAATATAAACATCAATCAAAATATTGATAAATGTCTCCCATTTCATATAAGAGAATATTAAAGAATATCACTAATTATTGAATAATGATAAAATCTAGTTCTGTGTCATCCTAAAAACAATCTTCAATACCTCGAATCCCAAGAAGACAGAGAAAGTTGAATACTATCTTGATCCATTGGTTTCCCTCTCCAAACCTCATTTTCCCTCTCTACTTTCTCTCTTCTCTCTTTTCTCTCTATTTCTCTTTCATTCTTCCGGAATCACCTAGAACTCCCACACAAAAAGAAAGATAAAGGAAGAAGACTAAAGAAAAAATGAAAGAAAGAAAAGGAAGAAAAAGACTGAGCCCTTTGGTGCAGTCATCCAACCCAATACCATTTCAGACCAAATCGACCTAGAAAAAATAAAATGAACTTAACTAAATAGACCTAATCTCGGTTTAAATATTTTATCGGTCTAAAATAACATATAAATAGCCAAAAATAAATGTCAAATATTACATTTTTCTCTCATAAAAATTTCATTCTCGAAATTTACATAAAAAACTTCAACCTAGAAACTGAGACGTCCATCATAGTTACGTCAACAATTCATTTAGCTCTAAGGATCTCACAATTCCACAATGATGCATCGGCACAAAAATCAACTAAATGATTTTATGTCAAAACTCAACTCACGTAAATATTCAATTTGTGCTATTAGTTCTTAAATACCATCGTGAATTTCATCCTCTCTCTTTAGAATTAACAATTCAAGTCATTATATAGGGTGCAGCATCACCTTGTATGATGATACTTATTCATCCCGATGAAGTCTCAATTCTCTTACGCCAACTAGCGCTAAACAATATAACATCATTAAAATATGGGAGACTCTTGATATATGGACTCAAAACCGAGACATATTATTTATCCTAAGAAGGCAAACCGAGTAACTCCCAAGAATCCTACCACGCATGAGCACATCACACTAGGAAGATAGTATTAATTATAATTCTCATCAAACCTCAATTTGGTCAACAGATTAGAAGTGATTTCAGTACATCTTAAACCAAACATTGGAAATGGCAATACCATTCTTACCTTACTCTAAAATTCACTACATTCATAAGAAACAATGATCGTCAATTGTTTACGTTAATAATTGATTATCACATGAAAGATGAACTACCATTTCATTCCCAAATCGTCTCAACGTTTTCATTTTAAAACTCTAAAGTTGATCCACAACCGCACATCACTTCATTGCAACATACAATCTCATTAATTCCAAAATTTGCAAACTTAGACTATTCAAACTTCTATATTCAAATTTAAAATTTCTAAAACATACTAAAACAAGAAAAACACTATACTAAAACATAACTGTGTCTCCAATAATTTTTGCAACTCTTGGAGTGTATTTTTTACTATAATTTCCTAGAACCCATATTATTGAAACTTGAGTACAAAATTTAATAAATAATTTTCTTTCTCAAATATAAGAAAAGTAACTAGTATGAGTTTAATAAGTATTAAAGTAACAAATTTAACAAATAATTCTCATATTTCACGCCATTCATACCAGATTTCGCATGACATATCGGAGCTTCAATTAATTGTAATTTCTCATCAACAGCTTAGATTTTTAATTGGGTTTCAATTATTTGTAATTTTTCTATAACAATAAGCCATGTTTTATGGGCTTGGCACGTATGCTATATTAGAAAGTATTAATTTTGGACCACAAGAAGTAGGGCTTGCTGATGGGTCAGAATTAGATCTAATTCAATCTGATAGTGAAAAATTGGGGTCCATATTCAACATCTAACAGACCTAATTACACAGATCCGAACCAGATCTGCCAATAATTAGCATCCGAACCAGATCTGCCAATAATTAGCAAGTCTAGATCCACACATCCATCTCGACCTATTTAAGTTTTATTTTTTATTTATTGTAAATCCCCGACTATATTAGAAATATAAGAAATTTAAAAATATTTTTCGATAAATTAATTTTTTTAATTTAACTTTGGGTTATGCACACTCATTAGAGACTAATAAATATATAATATCTCGCACTTTAATAGAGTTGTATATGAAAAAATATAAAATATTATTACATGTCTTGTTTTCATTAGTCTTTGACGAGTGATCTAATCACCTGTTAACACAACCCCCTTTTTTTTTTCATTACTCCACTCGCATCCATGTTCACCATAGCGTTAGCGGGCTTCATTTTGTTGACTAAAGTACATGAACACTGTGGGTTGAGAATTCTTCAAGAAATAGAAATTCAAAATTGTTTTTTTGTTTGGATTTTTATGAAAAAAAAAAGGTATGGAATTTAAAAATTAAAATTAATTAAATTAAAAAAATTAACATATTAATGAATGTCTATCATTTTATTGCAATTTTTTTTTTTGAATTAACCAATTCAAACAAATATGTATTTAAAATTTTACATTTTTCTATTCTTTTTTCTATCACCAAATCGTAACTCTGAATACGCTTTAGCTTAATTGTATAAAATAACCCATGCCCAATGCGACAAGGATGGTCACCAGAAAAGCACTGCAGCATCTATCTAAGTGGAGTATTGCTCCAAATGCTTCATCTGACAACAAGGTTTAACCAAAAGAGAATGGTCAATCCCAAGTATCAAAGCATAAAAAGCCTTTGAGGTTAGCCTTCCTACTATAAGGTAGAAATTAAAACCTATTAATTTGCTAGCTCAGTTATGACTGATTATAATTTATGGAAAGTCAGACATAAAATTTGCTGACTCTATTAGAGTTATGACTTATTATAATCCACACGAACTCATAAATTTTAGAGTTACGACTCATTATAATTTACAAGAACACAAAATTTGTTAGCTTTATAGGGATAGAATATGCTTATATAGAGTATTTCATAACATTTTATTTAAATAATACGAGATGAAGGTATAAATGATTATATTTTACTAGAAAACCGTCTGTATCATAAAAATTTAAGAGTTGTGGGGTTTAATCTCATAATACGAAATTATCAATTTAGTAATTTTATTCCGTTTTCGGATTTAGTTGGCTCATATCCACATTGGGGGCGCCCACAGAGAAAACTCCCATCTCC
>QLOD02000002.1:8795893-8806315 GCA_003260245.2 Sideroxylon spinosum
AAAGAAAAAAAATATTATAAATATTCTCATACAATAAGAATACTAGTGAATATCCGTGTAAAGCACGGACTGTCCAATACTTCTTTTCTATTCACATCACGTATATAACTGTCATATATTATCACATTAATCGATATATTTTATTATATAGATTTGAATTTTAAATTTCAAAACTTAAAAAAGATTACAATAATAATGTGGTAAAAATTACAATAATAATGTGGTAAAAATTTAGTAATATTGGGATAAATATCAAATAATATGTTGTATTTTATTATATAAATATTTATTACATTGATTGAAATTTGGATTTTAATTATATTGATTTTAATTTTGTTAAAAAAATAAACTATTAATATAATCCTCCTTTTTTTTTTTCCTTAACAAACGGGTATGATCGGAACATTTTTTTCTCTACTTATTGGAATTAATTTTGTTAATTAATACAACTAATTAATTTAAAATAGAAAAAGTAAATATATGAATTGGGGAGAGATGAAACGTGTCAGTATACTACTAGCCAAATAAGTCAAAAGGCTTACCTCTCATAGCGCTAAAGAGGTCTGCTTCAAGCCAAATCGCTCCTCCAGTTTTTTCTTCTTCTTCTTTTCTCAGTTTTTGAGCTTCTTCTTCTACTTCGCATTCGAGTGATCAGCTTATGAAATGGAAAGTCAATCGAAGAAGGACCCAGAATCAGTTTACGAATTCACTATCAAGGCTAGTAGTTTCTTTCCTCTAAATATATATATATATATATCTGGAGTGTGGATTTTGGACTAGAAAATGGACATGGAAGTTGCAGCTTTTTAACTTATCTTTTAACTTTTTAAGTGATGAGACTGTGAGCGAGTGCATAAGTTTTCTTCTCTTGTGGGTAATTCTCATATTTTTTCTAGAGCCCTAAATGAAAATTGATGCCTTTATTGTGCAGGTTTTGATTGGTTAAATTTCCTAGGTGTCCTTATTTTTTTCCCTCATCCAGTGCGTGTGTGTGTATATATATATATATATATAAATTGCTAAAATGTTAGAAAGGTTCAAGGTAGACACCAAATACATTGCTTTGTTTCGTGGGGCATTGTGTCCAAGAACCGGAAATGGAATCCTGTCTAACTAGG
This sequence comes from Sideroxylon spinosum, assembly GCA_003260245.2. NCBI lineage: Eukaryota > Viridiplantae > Streptophyta > Magnoliopsida > Ericales > Sapotaceae > Sideroxylon > Sideroxylon spinosum. The sequence continues at coordinate 8,797,012 of QLOD02000002.1, forward strand.
AAATTCTCATGTTTGGTGGAGAACATGAATAAAGGAATTCCCATATTTGAGAAATTTGACGAACCAAATGTTAGAATTTTGTTCCAATTCCCGTTCCTGTTCCTATTTCGATATTGATGGCTTTGGGAGTGAGTGTTGATTGAATTCAAAATCATCGAAAGTGCTGGAAGATTAAATAGATAAATTTTGTAAGCCAATCCCCGGCATGCTATTGCTGCCTTAAAATTATCAGAAATGCAACCAATTTTTCAATTGGCAAAATTTCAGGAACCTATCAGGGCAAGCTATTATATAATGAGATAAATATAGGAGAAAATATGATAGTGGAGTTAGCCTGGTGATGATTTCAACCCATGACTCCAGAATAAGAAGCTTGTATTGATGATTCGTGATTCATTGGATGTTACTTGTGTCTACTTAAAAGGGGCACTGAGGGAAAATACTAATGATCTGAGCAATTCAAGTAGTTAAAATGTTGTTGAACTGTGCAGTTTACCTCTTTGAAGCTCTAAATACCCCCCCCCCCCCCCCCTCTTTATTCCAAGCTTTCAGTTTATTTTCTCCTTTGCCTCCAAAGCCCCTTCTAGGCTCATTTGAGTTTAATAACTTCTTAGTCTTTATTTTCCCATAAATATATAATTTTCCATTCTTCCCCCATCAATAACAGTACTTGATCTTAAACCACTCTATATTTATGTTTTTTGGTTTATTTGATTAATGCACTACATCTTTGTCCATGTTGAATCTTGGAATTTGTTAGATATCTCAACTGGAAATTTTCAAATTTGTAACAATTTTATTTATTCTCAAATCCATGACCTTTTTTTTTTTAATTTGACTTTTAAATTTTATGTTTACTTTTGCTTGCAGGACGCCAAGGGAAATGATGTACCTCTGAGCATTTACAAGGGTAAAGTCTTACTGATTGTAAATGTTGCTTCTAAATGGTACACTCATTTTCTTTTTCCTCTCTAACGTCTGTCTAGAGAATAAACAGTTGAAATCTAATACAACTCAGATCAACTAGAATAGACGGTGCTTAAAATTCTGAATTGATTTTCTACCTCTTTAATTAATCCTTATAAATTGTTCTGTTGTTGTTTGGTCTGTCATGCAGCGGAATGACCAATTCAAACTACATGGAACTGAATCAGTTATATGAGAAGTACAAAGATCAAGGTTTGTTTTTGGACCTCTCTGTAGTTGTTTCCTGCTTTTAAGGAATTATTTGGTTTCATTTTGTGCTTATGGATCAAGAATTAGAATTTCATTTGGATATGATGTTTTGGTTGGCACAGAAACATTTTGGAAGTTGCACAAAAATAGAAAAAGATGCGCATACATATATCAAAACATTTTGAAAGTGCATACATATATCAAAACATTTTGAAGTATAAATTGAAATCTATATAAATACATGAAAGTCTGATAATAAATTAATTAAATAACTTATTATCTTGGTATATCATGCTGTGTTTTGTTATGGTTCACCGTATTTCAACGGAAATATCAGAATTATTATTTCATTAGTGTTACCTTTGGTCTCTTAAAACAAAGAAAATTTTCAATTGTTCCATGGCGAAGAAATGATATTTGGTGTAAACAGCATGGTAGGTATTTCAAGGGGAGTGGTAAAACACACCAGATGATGCAGACGTTAACTGTTTATTTCTTAATGTAGGCCTGGAGATTCTAGCATTTCCATGCAATCAGTTTGGTGAGGAAGAACCAGGAAATAATGAGCAGATCTTAGAGTTTGTCTGCACTCGTTTCAAGTCAGAATTTCCTGTTTTTGATAAGGTATATAAAAAAATTGTTATCCAACCTTTATTCATAGCTGACACCTTAACGTACTTACCAAAAACAAAAACAACTTACCCAAAAAAAAAAAAAAAGACACCTAAACGTAGTTCTATCAAGTTTCTCTTTTTTGTCATTTAAGTGTGGGTGAATAGCTTGCTTGTCTTTCGATTGAGTCCTTTAGGGTGATTATCAATCTTGTTTTGCTGGTCAGAAGTAACTTTTTATCACATTGAAGGTAGCACGGTGGAACTTGACATGGAGTCTGATGTGAGCTATTCTGTTCTTGAATTTGATATGGCAACTAATTATATAATATGCACACACTAGATATAAGATCATGAATTTTTGTCTTTACGATAAATCTATGAAATTATGAATCAACCATTTCATTTTTGGATTATTATATTTCTTTGAGTTTATTACGTGGTGCGATGTGTGAACTGCACTATTGACAAGTAAGTCATTAAAGGATAAGCATAATAATTTGAGATATTAAAATTAACAAACAAGCATAATAATTATGATTCTTCATATTTCACTTCAGCCATCGTTTTGGTCTGAAATCTTTTAATCAAACTTCTTTTACTAAGTAAAAAAATTATATAAACGAAAACACACCCCGGGGGGGGGGGGCTTAGCCCCTATCTACAAAGGAGAGTGAAGTGAAAAGAGCTCAACTTGAAGATTGAGCTCATCTATGCAATTAATGAAAACAAGAGGAAGCTCAAAAATATCCTTTGTACTTAACCTAAGAAGTATGGATACGAGATATGGACATGATATAAATGCGGACATGAATATGACAATTTTAAAAATATAAGGATACTAATACGGTGAGATACTATACGAAAGACATAATTTTTATATATTTTTATTAGTTATATATGTGAATATAATATCCATAAGAAACTAATTTTATAATTATTACATAATTTAACGTATAAAATATAAAAAAATACAAGATAAAAGTGTCAGAATATTCTACAACATATTATGATTGATTGAGGGTAATTGATTAGGATTGATTGCAGATTGTAAATTTCCTTTTTTAGATTAATTGTAAATTCCTTTTTCCATTGTAATCCGTGGTTATAAATATAATGGAAGAGAGGGAGGGCTAATTAAGCTCTTTGATTTTCTTCATTATATTCTTTAATTTGATATCAGAGCAAGGTTCTCTTTTATTTATTTTTTTTTTTTTTCAAAAAAAAAATAAAAAAAGTCCTGACCATCAACGTTAGTGCTCCTTCGGTGACTGCTTTGGTTGACCCATCGTCTTTGTTGTCCGAGAGATCACCATCATCGGTGATTTCAATCCAAGAAATCACCTGTCGGTGATTTCATCGATTCTGGTCAATCGATCCTTATCGATTTCAATTGGTGATTGTGCTTCACGAATCGGTGCTCGTCAATCAACACTTGTCGATTCTAGTCGGCGATTGTGATTCACGGAGTTTTCGATACAAAATGAGTTGATTGATCGATCATTGCTCTCGTTTGTCGCTTCGTCGCTCAAATGCTCTGGTCGTTTACTGTTTATTGATTCCTTGGTTCATCGTTGGTCTCAACTGAGTTAGATGCTATTGTGCAGGCACTTTGCATTTCTTGCTCCTCCAGTTCTACTGCCATTTTGGCTCATTTAGATAGTACTGCTTGTTTTACCACTTCTGCTCCTCAGTGGGTCATTGACTTCGGAGCTAGTGCTCATGTCTCGAATAACCCATTTTTATATTCTGATTTGACTCAAACTACACATCGTATAACATTAGCTGATGGGTCCTACCGGTCTATTACTAGTAAAGGACTACTTCAGCCTTCCCCCTCCTTTTCCCTACCCTCGAGTCTATATGTTCCTAAGTTTCCTTTTAACTTATTATATGTTAGTCAAAACTCACTAAATCATTGAACTGCTTCATAACTTTTTCCCTTTCTTGTGCATTTTAGGATCTCAGGACGCAGAGGACGATTTGTTGGGGATGTGAGCAGAATGGGCTTTACTATTTGGATCCTACCAATTTTTCTATATCACATTTTGTTTTCAATACTTCTGTTTCTCTTTTTCAATGACACTGTCGCTTGGGCCATCCGTCCGTCAGCTCGACTCAAATTGGCAGTTTCCAGTTTAGAGTCTGTTTCGAGTCTTAAATGTGAAGCTTGTCAGCTTGGTAAGCATCACCGTAGTTTCTTTCCTAGTCATAATAGTCATCAGTCTACAACTTTTGATGTAGTTCAAACACTCATTTGATGGATATTGGTATTTTGTTATTTTTGTGGATGACTACTCTTGAATGACTTGGCTTTTTCTAATGAAAAATCATTCTGAGTTGCCTGCTGTTGTTTTGCATTTTTACAATGAAATTCTTACCCAGTTTGACAAATGCATCAAAATTCTTCGTTCTGATAATGCCTTGGAATACACTAAATCTGTCATGGATACCTTTTGTGTTGAAGGGGGGAATTATTCATCAAACTACATATGTTCACACCTCCCAACAAAACGGTGTTACTGAACGCAAATATCGTCATTTGTTAGATGTGGCTCGTACTGTCTTTTAATATGAATATTCCCAAACAATATTGGGGCGAGGTTGTTTTGACTACTTGTTATCTCATTAACCAGGTTCCATCTGTTATTCTTGGTAATCGGTCATCTTTCTCTTTTCTGTATCCCTCAACTTCCCTGTTTTTCCCCACTCCTCATACCTTTGGTTTTATCACGTTTGTTCATAACCTCGACCTAGGTTTAGTTCATAACCTCGACCCAGGTTTAAACAAACTCTCTCCTCATGCTAGACAGTGCATTTTTCTTGGCTATTCCTGCACTCAAAAAGGTTATCGCTGTTATTATCCTCCTTCTTGCCGAATCTTTGTGATTGCTGGTGTTACCTTTTTTGAATCTACTCCTTACTTTCTTCGTAACAGGGAGGTTTCTCCTTCCTCTTGAGAAGGGGAGTCAACTACTGCCTTGGATGATCCTGTTCTCACTGATCCTGTTCTTCTTGTTTCTAATCCTAACCTGCCTCATTACAGGGACCTCCTCCTTTACAAGTGTATCAACGTCGTCCTCGTCCTACAACTCCACCAGCACCAGTCAACTCTGCACCTGTGGATTCTGAACCACTTGAGTTACCTGTCATGGATGTTACTAAAACATCTGAAGATCATAACACTACATCTCTTGTGCCTGAGCCTACACCTTTCATCGATGATCTTCCTATTGCCTTACACCGAGGTAAACGTGTTTGTATTAAACATCCTATTATTAATTTTGTTTCTTATCATCGTATGTTATCCCGTCTATAATCTTTTGTTTGTGCCTTGTCCTTTAGTTTTATTCCTACCTCTTATGAGCAAGCTCTACTATCACTGGGTTGGAAGGCAGCGATGAATGAGGAGATGGGTGCATTGCATCATAATCATACATGGGAGCTTACGTCTCTTTCACATGGGAAGAAGACAGTTGAGTGTCGATGGGTATATACTATTAAGTATTTGCCAGATGGTTCTACTAAGCGACTCAAAGCTCGGTTGGTCACTAAGGGATATACACAAACTTATGGGTTGATTAGTTGGAGACTTTCTCATTACTTGCTCGCCTTAACTCAGTCCGTATTCTTTTAGCAGTGGCAGTAAGTAAGTTTTAGCCTTTGTTTCAACTAGATATTAAAAATGCTTTTCTACGTGGTGAGCTTTAGGAAGAGGCATATATGGACCAGCCAGCTGGGTATGTTATTTCAGGCAGTGAGCATCTTGTTTGTCGTCTATATCGAGCTTTGTATGGTCTCAAGCAGTCTCCACGTGCATGGTTTGATCGTTTTAGTAAAGTTGTTTTGGATTATGGTTTTTGCAGATCTACTTCCGATCACTCAATGTTCATACATCATACATCCACTGGTACTATTATTTTAATTGTCTATGTTGATGATATTATTATCTCTGGAGATGATGAGAAGGGCATTTTTGAATTAAAGCAACATCTAGGAAAGCAATTTCACAAAAAGGATCTTGGAGCTTTATGTTATTTCTTAGGGATTGAGGTTGCTCAATCCTTAAGGGGCATATCTTTATCTCAAAGGAAATATGTACTAGACTTGGTTTACGAGACAAGACTCCTGGGATCACGTCCTTCTGATACTCCTATAGATTCTTTGGTTCAACTTGACTCTTAGAGTGGTGATCACTTTCCCAGTGGTGGTCGATATCATCGTCTTGTGGGAAAGTTGATTTACCTTACCATGACACAACCAAATATTACATATGTTGTTGGTGTGTTTAGTAAGTTTATGCATGCTCCTCGTCAACCACATTTTGATGCTGTATATCGAATTTCGAGGTATTTGAAGAGTTCTCCAGGCCAGGGATTACTGTATCGACCTTCCACCACATTGGATATAGTAGGATACAGTGATGTAGATTAGGGTGGCAGTCTTTCTGATAGGAGATCTACTTTTAGCTATTACACCTTTGTTGACGTTAACCTTGTGACTTGGCGTAATAAAAAGCAAACAGTAGTTGCTCGTTCTAGCGCTGAAGTTGAATATCGCGCCATTTCTCATATTGCTGCGGAGATGATTTAGGTTTGTTCTTTACTTCAGGATTTTGGCATTAAAAATTCAGCACCAATGTCGATCTATTGTGACAATCAAGTTGCTATTTTTATTGCCAATAATCCAGTGTTTCATGAGCGAACAAAGCATATGGAGGTGAGTGTCATTTTATTCATGATCTCCTAATTAAGAAAGACCTCATTACTCCATTTGTATGCTTAGATTCTCAGTTGGGTGACATACTCATAAAACCGTTGTCTCGCTTTTCGTTTCAGCAATTTTGTTCCAAGTTGGGCATGTTTGATCTATATGTTCCAGCTTGAGGGGGAGTGTCAGAATATTCTGGAGCATATTATGATTGATTCAGCATGATTGAGCGTAATTGATGAAGATTGATTGCAAATTGTAATTTTCCTTTTCTAGATTGATTGTAATTTCCTTTTTCCACAGTAGTCCGTGGTTATAAATATAATGGAAGAAAGGGAGGGCTAGTTAAGCTCTCTTCATTCTATTCTTCAACTAAAAGATTTTACAATTTTAGATGCTTTGATTACTCAAAATATGAGATAGAAGATTTTACATCTGGCGAAACATGCGTTCTAGAGATAGAAGATGACGGTTGATTCGCAAGTTGATGAACTCTATGAAGGTGTTTGAGTCACGAAGAGAAGACTGATGTTGCAAAAATCAATTCTATTACTTTTTTTTTGGGTGGGTTGGGGGGGGGGGAGGTGCTTTGGTCAGCTAGGCTTTTGGAAGCTATTGAAAGAGGAAAAGAATGGTACACACATTGGGTAAACTCGTTGAGGGAATAGGGTAGTACCGATGTGATGCATGTGAACCAGAGGATGTTGAATAATGTAGATAAGGGTGAGATCACCGAGGCCAAACATCGGTGCTTCTACCAGATGGAGTGGATGGAGGATTGACATAGACTCACTGAGGGAATACGATCTAGGAGGGGTGACAGATTAGAAAAAATATTTACCTAGAAGAGGCCGTCATACAACCATGGACGCCAGCAAAAATTACAACAATGAAAGTCGAGAAGGGGGAATGGATTCTGAAGCTTGAGGCAGTGGGGATGTAGAGGCGGGAGAAGCTTATGAAACGTTGTCTGGCAAGAGGATTGAAGGGAAAAATTTTGAGTATAGGCAATTTAAGGAGGAAGTTGGTTATTGTCAACCAGTTTTTTCTTTGCAAGGTAGTGGCAAAGTCGATCAATCATTTCTTTGTGGATTGCACGTGGAATAGGGAGCTATAGATCGTTACCATCTTGCGCTTTGGATTTGCGTTGGTCACACCAAAGAGGATGAATCACTTTTTTCAGGGATGGCGGGGTATTAAGATTCCAAAACACTAGAAAAGAGTATGGGATATTATCCCATTTTGTATTCTTAGGTTGGTTTGGGGGAAAGGAAATGGAAGAACTTTTACAGATAAGGAATTGCCTTTGTACAGACTTTTGAGTTATTTTTTTGTCTTTGCTATACAGTGGTTGGAGGGGGAAAAAACCCACAGCTACTTTCCTTGAATTTTTTAGATCACTTGTTTTAATTTGGCTTCTTGGCCCTTGGCATTTTTTGATGCTCTTGATGAAATTTTGATTACTTATCAAAATAAATGAATTAAAGAAAAAATGATAAAATAATAAGATACGTCACTTGTTATGTCCAATGCATATTTTACTGTGTATGATATGTTTTAGGTACGGATACATCATCTATTTTAAAGAATCCATTCTTCAATAGTAAAAATTAAAAAAAGAAAACAATGTAAAAGAGGTCTTTGGCTATACTTTCATCATCTCCACTTGTCATTGATGTGTTAGATTGAAGTGAATGGAGACAATGCAGCTCCTCTTTACAAGTTCTTGAAGTTGGGAAAATGGGGAATTATCGGAGATGATATTCAGTGGAACTTTGCTAAGTTTCTAGTCGACAAGAATGGGCAGGCTGTTGATCGTTATTACCCCACAACTTCACCTCTTACCATTGAGGTAAAACCAACTTTTGCTATTAATCTGATTACCCAAATTCATTCAATTTATACTTTCTTCCTATCGCTTACGGTAACTATTTTTTTACTTGCTACATGCATCTGTAGAACATTTCGATGATATGCAACTCTCTTGATTTTTTTGTTATCGTTGCAGAGAGACATAAAGAAGCTGTTGGGGATAATATAATGCTAAGCTGAAGAGGCTTTGATCAGTTCTAAAGTTGTACCTAATGTATTGGGCTTGATGCTTGCTTTCCTTTGGTGTGTGGTTCTTTGAAACGTTGAGGTAAAACTTGGTAATTGATAATGCTGTAACCAACGCTGATAGGTGCAATTTCAAAAGCATATTTCCAAATTTTGCTTTTGTAGTCCTTCAAGGATTCAGTGATAATCTCTGTAGTTCCTAAATCTCCATTCATGTATTATTTTTCTTTTTTGGATGTCTTTTCTTTTGGTTCGGTCAGGGTGTTCAAGGATTGCACCACAGATTTTGAAAGAACCCAGTGGTTGTACATAGGCCTCTCTCCTTCTCTCTCTGATTTTTTACCTTAGTGGGCAACTTGTTAACAGTATATACACAACTAGGAGGGAATTAAACTTTTTAACAGAAGTAAGAGCAGTCATTTGTGGCATAAATGATTTATTAAACATAAAGGCGTTTACCCAACGAACACCTTCAGTTGGTCGGCAAGCTAAATGCGTTTATTGCACAAACGTTTTTGGCATTTAGCTTGTCTGCCCAACTGAAGGCGTTCATAGGGTAAACGCACCTAGCTTCCATTAACCAACAGTGTCTTCTTTGCCCACCTGTCTGCAACACCACAGAAGAGAGAACCTGAGGGGACTTCATGAGCGAGCAGAGAAGCAGTGCAATTCGTGGGATTCTTTCAGGTAAATAGACGCTATTGAACTCCACATTGGTGGGTTCTTCAGATCATGTGACCTAGGTCCTT
>QLOD02000002.1:8856905-8872598 GCA_003260245.2 Sideroxylon spinosum
ATCCCTAGTCATTCTTCTCAAATATTTCAAGAATTTCCTCGAGAAAAATTATTGTTGGGGGAAAAGAGACTGCAAAACGGATCAGCAGATATATTATCAAATCCCCAGAACTGTCAAAAAAAAAAAAAAAAAGGACAATACAATCAATGAAACTATGATGAAAAAGATTTTGGCATTGGCTAGTGGTATAATATTCTCCGTACTAGAAACAACCAGCATATGGAAACATTTGAGAATCAGGATGTCAAGTCGGAAAAAGTGGAGGGAGGGGTGGTGTTATGATCAAAATGCAGCATTGAAATTGAACTTACAAGATTGTATGAGATAAAAGTTTGCAAAATTCTAATGTTATGTTGCAGCAAAATATTGCAGAATCGTTAAACCAAGTGAAGAAACAAGAAATAAATAAAGAAATTTATCATAAAAGATAATGTATTGAAATCGGTGTTTATAACAACCAACACAAATATTTCTAGTCATCTTGCAAGCAGCACCAAGTATTCCCCAACACCCCCTCCCCCGGGTGAAAAAAAAAAAGAATAAAAGAAAAATTCACATTTCAGTTCATAAAGTGCAACTGCTAAGATTAGTTCATACTTCCTCTTGGCATGTGGTTGGCTTTTGCAGTGAGGTAAGAGCCTAAGCATGGACAAGTGAAGACTGGCTTGGTTTATTGGGTACTTCCATGAATGATGCATATCCACAGATTACAAGAGTTCTCGAATGCATCTTACTATCCATGTCAACTTGATTCCTCAATATATGGTTTTGAAAATAAAACTTCTAACTTTAAAGACTACTTTGGTGTTTGTAAGATAATCCTAGAAATGCCTTTTGTACTTGAAATTTCAAAGTGTCAAAGTCAAACAACAGTTATAAGAACAAAAATCAAGCAAAAGAAAGTGTTTTGAAACATTTTCAGCTGTTGCTTAAGAAGACAAATCAATAAAGCAAGGTATATAGTATTCTGTTGAGTCTCCTGCACTTTTTTTGCAACATAAACACTCAGTTTATTTGTGTGAATTTTCCATCACGATAAGAAAAAAATACATGTTAGCTGAAATAATAAAAATGATTATTAATTAATCTAATTTCATAAATGGCTTTTGGTTTTCTATGATCTGTGTGAATTGCACATGTCCACATCTAAGAAGCATGGACACCAACTTGGGACGCTAACACAGCCCGACACAAATGCCCGACTCGAAGATTTTCAAACAAAGAAAAATTTAAAAGAAAAATCCCACGCGGCAAAAGGTGAGTCCGACAAGAGTCTAGCATGTGTCGGAGTCCTTCGTGAGTCAGATTAGGAGACAACACCCTTGATTATCTGTTTACATTTCATAACGTTTTGCATTACTAGGTCCTATCCAGTTTGTGGATAATACTTACAACAGAAGAGGCAATACAGTACATTGGGGAACATATATATATATATATAAGAAGCTAACTAAATATAAATGAAGTATGGTGCATAACAAAGATGACTGGCATTTGGATTGAGAAAGAAAAAGAGCTAAATTAAACAGAAAATTTAGAGCCTGCTGTTCTATCTTTTTTTGGTTTCAAAATCACCTTGATTGGGAAAAAAAAAAAAAAATGAGCTCTATCAATAGCCAATTGCCTAAAGATTTGAATAACTCCTAAAAATTGAGCAATCCTATGCTTGAGATTTAACCTCTTCTTCTTCTACAACAGCAATTAAACCCAAGCATAAAAAGGAAAAGACTATCCATAAATCCAATTACCGGTCAAAAACGATGTCTCGTTTTATCCAGATTCAGCCCCATTTGGTCGACTGGGATACAGAAATCTGAGGAGACAATAAGCAGAATCCCTGGTAGAAACAGAAAAACCCCAACAATCAGCTTCTAATCCACGCTTACCCTTAATTTCAGACAACAATAATTTGAATCCAAAGCCCCAAAGCAGCTGCAGTTCAAACGCCATTCGCATAACGGTATCATTTTCTTAGCGATTCAAATAAGTCCAAAATCTCAACGCACAAAGCAAAACTGCTAAATTCCACACTAGTGCCTCGTTTGGTTGCTCAGAGAAGGTACGATACGATGATAGTCAAAGGCAACTAAAAAAATCTCATATTTTCAGTGGAGAAACACTTCAGATTTGAAGCGAATTCAACGTCCTACTCTCTCTGCTTTTTCCTTTGCTTTCTCAGCAACCAAATGGAGGAGGAGCAAGAAAAGTATCGGAGAACTTAACCTAGAGAGAGCTTCCGTTGTTCTCGAGCCGAAAGTACCAGCTCTAGGATTATCTGGTTCATTTTTTAAGATCCGAGGGAAAATGATTTCCTGTGTTTTGCGGGAAAGTAAAAGGTTTAGACGGTGAGGTTTATACATACATAAATTCAAATTGCTGGCAACAAAGCGCTACCCTGGCGGCGCTACTACTGACGTGTATACGGAATATAGCCGTCCGGCCATCACAAGCCGAGGTGTTTTTGACTTGTTTTGTTTTTGTTTTCTCATTTTTCATTTTTTTTTTTGGTCTTATCTGTCTATGTCTAAACAATAATACTGCTTGTACTTCTCTCGTCTCACTTCCTTCACTCTGATCCTGTCTGACCTAATTTTTTTACTTTCCATTCCCATAGAATATGTATTACTTGAAATGAATTATAATAAAAATTTCGTTAAAATAAAATTAAAAAAACAAAAATAAAAATATGAAATTCAAAAGTCATTCATCTCTCTTTGCATAGTAATTCGTACATCAATTGAAATGGATTATAATAAAAACTTTATTAAAGGAGGATAAGAAAAAACAAAAATAAAAATATGATTTTTTTTTTAAATTCCTTTCTCTCTCTATATGTACAATATTTCTCACTGATCACCTGAAATGAATTATAATAAAAGTTTTATTAAAGAAGGGTTAGAAAATAAAAATAAAAATAAAATATGAAACTCAAGAACCATTTTCTTATCAAAATCTCTCTCTCTCTCTCCTCTCTCCACATACTCTGCCAATCATGAATTATGATAAAAGCATTTTTTAAAGGAAGGTTAGAAAAAAAAACAAAAATAAAAATAAGAAACTCAAGAGACATTTTCTTATCAAAATTCTTCTCTCCCTCTTTATTCACAGTAATCCTGTCATCACCTAAAAAATTTTTGGATTTTTTCTCCAATTTTCTTTCTCTCTCTACACACTCGTTAATTATCTGAAACTTTTGAATTCCCTCCTCTCTAGGTTTACAGGTATGTTATTGCATATATATATATATATATATATATAACCTGTACATTAGTGTATAGTTTGTAATTTGTTTTTAATTTTATTAGCACTGGGATTTGCTTTTATCTCTTCCTTATTACTTAACTTGGTATATATACACATTTATGTTAATAATTTAAAAAATTTGTATCGTTTCAACATCGCATGAGTCAACACTAATATAATACTAAAACCATATATTTCTCTCTCCTTTACCCTGATTTTAGAAAATTTTGATTTTATTTTTAAAACAACTTACTCTCTCTTCACCTTAGTTAAATAGTAATAAAAACTTATTAAAAGAGACTTGCACCCTCTTTCTGCACAATTCTATTGCCGATCAGTAAAAGTTTGACTTAAAAAATAAAAAAAAACTAAGAAATGACTCCCTTATTCCTTTCCACCTAAAATATATAATAATAAAATCTCATTAAAATAAATTTATATTAAAAAATAGTAAAAAAATGAAAAAGAAAAAGAAAACTAAAAATTCACTCCTCATATTCACCTAAAATGTATAATAACAAAAACTCATTAAAAAAATTACATCAAAAAAGAGTAAAAAAAAATAAAAATATATATAAAGAAAAAAACTGAAAAATCATTCTCTCTCTCTCCGCCTAGAATGAGTAATAATAAAAACTCATTAAAAGAAAGTCACACACTCTCTCTCTCTTTGCATAGTACTCCCGTCCACACGTAAAAGTTTGCATTAAAAAATTCAAAAAACAAAAAATGGAAAGACTCTTTTTTTTTATTTCCCTCTTTATATCACACAAATTAATTGACTCCGCTCATCATAATTTTCTCTTTCTAATTTCTTCAAAATTTTGTTCTTCGATCAATAAAAAAATGGGGGAGGAGGAGGTAAGGTACTATTAATGACGAAGGCAAGTGAATCATCGAACTCGACAAAACTCACTTATTTGGGTATGGACGGCATATGGTCTAATATATATACATATGTATAAACCTATATGCATAATATATGGTCTAGGTATTGAAAATTTGGGTGAGATAAAATCATTTTTTTTAAGTAAACAAGTTAAGACATTTTAATAATTTTAAACTTGAAACTCAATCTAAAATCATTTCTCTCTAATTATTTCAAGATTTTGTTATTCAATCAGTAAATAAAAGATAAATTATGTAATTTTATTGAAATATTTTTGTTATGTATATAAAAGTTATATTTTATCCATTAAAATATTATCTAGTTTTGTATATCACACGGGTCAACACTTGTATATCTGTATAATAAAATACAATCGTCGATGTGATAGTTTTGTATGTGGCAGAAAAAGAAAAGGAAGGGAAAAGAATGGGAGGGGGCTCTGAGTGAGAGAGAGAGAGAGAGAGAGAGAGAGGGTTGTGTGCTACCAAAAACTTAAGGGAGGGGAATTATACACGGATAACCGTGCAAGGGGCAAGGTTTAGGGGAATCATGCATAGAACATGAATTAACTAGTATATATATTTGGTTAAAAATTATAAAAATATTTTTTGTGCTAAAAAAAAAAAAGGAAAATTATTCGACAAACAACTTATCACTTTTTTTTTTTTTTTACTTGTCTACTAGCAAGATACTAAAACGTAGTTTTTTTGTATTTAGGAAGAAAAAAAAAAACTAAGGTGACATTTGGTTTATATTTTATGTTTAGGATTCTCTTATTTTTGGTCAAAAAGATATAAAAAAACTTTTAGTCATGTTTCATTTTATGTGCAAACCTACTTTCAGTTTTTTAAAAAAAATTTTGAAAATACGAGTGAACAAATACGTTTTCAGCTATTTTTCTTATTTTCAAAAAAATAAAATGAAAAACATGTCCAAAACAAGTATACCAAATGGCACCTAACTTTTTAATAGCTAACTTTTTAATTATTTGTTAATTTAATATTTATATCCTTTATAATATAAAAGAACTTTAAAATATAAAAAAGCAATTTTAGTTGTTTTGAAAAAAATAAAAAAATTAAGTAGCTAAAAGTTAGTTTTTAGTTAGTTTCCTTAAACGCAAGCTAAATGTGACAATCCATGATAAGTTGGCGGATATCATGAATACAATGAAGATGCGGGCTTAACGTGAATAATTATTTTAAAAGTATGAGCTATTGAACTAAAGTAATTTAAATGCGAATAATTAGAGAAATTAAAATTTATTGTATTGAAATAAAAGTTACAATGAAAGATAAAAATGGTCACGTGACCAAAACTAAAGGAGAAAGACAATATCTGAAAAGATGTGTTATGTTGGTGCTAAACCCAAAACTAAAAGAGAGACAACAATTGAAAAGATGCCTTATGTTGGTCCTAAAAATTTTTTGGGGCTATTTCTATATATATTTATAGTGATAGGTAGAGAGAAATCGATTTGTTAGTTGTAATTTTTGATAACTCTTCACTATTTCTCAAATGTTTTTAGTGATTGTAACTTCTAATAACTTTTTTTTTTTAATTTGTAATTGCAAATTATAATAACCTAATACATAAAAAAAATTAAACTTATTCAACCATATTACTTTAGGTTAGTTTGAATCTATACAAAAATCACTTCAGTTCTTAGATAGATAATTAACCATCAGAATTTTTGATTCAGTTCTCGAGTTAATTAAAAAATGGACTAAATCGACTTGAAATCAAACTAAAAATAATTCAACTTGAAATTAAATTGAAAATATAGTATACAATAACATTTATGATATTATGTTAATAATATAAATGCATTCTTTATTTGAATGTATAGGGATCGAAAATAAATAAACTGTTCAACCCAAAAATCGAACTAATACAACCGGTTTAGATCAATCCAAAAATCAAGCTAAAAAAATTTAGTCAATATAAAAAGATAATTTGTCATTTTGTAGATTATAGTGAAAATTTGAAATCAGCACCCACCCATCTGAAGATAATTTCACTCAATCGGCCATTTTTCAATTGGCAGATTAACACCATTATTAGGTTATTAAGGCCTTCATTTGATAATTTTCCTGTCTTTTTTTCTTATGTTTACAAATTTTTGAAATTTGATAACAAAAATATTTTAATAAATATATTTCTATTTTTGTTAAAAAATAAAATTTGTTTAAAAAATCAAGCTTAAAAAGTAATAGAAAAATTATATTTTTATGCTCATCTTTTCATAAAATTTTTGTCAACTTTGGGCCTAAATAGAATAATTTGTCAATTCTCATTGAATATTATTAAAATGATTTATTTCATTCAAATATTTTATTAATTTAAATCTATTTTTTAGTAAATAATATATTACTACAATAATTTATCTTTTAAATTAAAATTTTTTATGACCATTAAAATGATTTGTTTTATTAAATTAATTATTTTTAATAAATAATAATCACATATTAAAATTATTATTTTAATATAAACTAATTAAATTAATAAATTAGGTAAAATAAATTTAAATTAAATATATCGAATCAATTAATTAAAAACAAAAATTTTTAATCACTGCAAACAAAATTGAATTAACAAGCATGTTTTCTATCTTTATTTCAAGAGTAAAAATGACAATTAAAAATTTGAAAACGAAAAACCCAACCGACAGCTCTCTTTCTTTTATTCTAGCAGAATTCTTGAAAATGGGGAAGGCTTCAATGTTAGCTCAGTAACTTTAAATACAAGGTCATTATTACAATTTAATGATCCAAATATATTTATATATATATATATATATATTATGTACTTGGATTATTAAAATTAATTTCAACCAACAAATCCGAATTCTTGAATTGATCTCCATTTGTCCTTGTAATAGACAAAAAGAATCCCCCTTTCAATGCTAACAGACATTAGACTAGAGACTCAAACAGGATATAAGCAAATCTTAGACGATGACAGCTTAACCATTAAATTATAAAACAATATATTTATCGACTTAATATTTAAAAATAATTTTTACTCTTTTTAAAAGGATTATTTTTCTTTTATTTTTACTATTGATATAATTCGTTATTCTTTTCTTAAATATCTTGTGTCCCTTAATAAAAACTCTGAATACACCATTGGTTGTACTCTTAACATCGAAATTTTTTTAAACCCCCTTATGTTAAAAGGAATTGCTGCACTAAACTATAAAATTCAAAATTAATTGTGGTTCATGCATTAATTATATTTGTATAATTCATTGGATGATTGGGTTCCAAGTCAATATGTAAATCAGAGTGGAAGGAAGAGTAAAGGTGCGGAGTTTTTACTATTGAAAAATAATGAATTGAAGTATTCTCGAAACGTCTTTTAAAAGTTATCTAAATATAACAAATATATTTTGCATAAAATAATACTAAAAACATAACATATTTTTAACTTTTTTTTTTTTTTCAATTTTGAATAGGATGGACCTATTTGCATTTCATAAATAATTTCTTACACTTTGCTTTATTTTTTCATTAAATTAAATTACAAAGCTATCATTCTTTAACTAAATATTTTTATATCTAATTTAAAATGATAGAGTTACCCTTCATAAATAAAATATTTGCAAATTTAAAGAAACATTCTTAGTCCTACAAAATAATAGAAAAAAATTATTTTTGAAAGATTTTCAAATAATTTTTATTTATATTTATATTTTTAACAATGATTAATTGCCTTTACACCCCCTTCTACTTAGACTCATTTTCACTTGTACCCCTTCAGCGTCATAAATGTGCACCAATATCTTTTTACTGTACACAAAAGTGCAAAGATGGTCAGATTTGTCTAATTTCACAGTGCGTGCGATACATGTGTGTACAAAATGCAAGTGTTCAAAATAAATAAAAAAATAGAAAAACCAAAATGCCCATAAAAGAAAAGAATCGACGAACAACGTGTAGAACACAATATGTCACAACTTGATAGAAAGAAAAGTAATCCGATACGAAGAGAAGCCAAAAAAAAACTGATATTCTCTCTATATTAATTTTCAAAATAATGTGTCTTTAAATAGACTTACATGCCCAAAATTATAGGAACTAATTGTTATTGATAAGACCCACTATCCGCTAAAGAATAGGATAAAACAAGATTGTAAAGAACAATTCAACCAACCAAAAAAAAAAAATAGTAACTAACTAAAGACTTGTTCAAAAAAAAATTGGCTTACACTCTATCATTCCAAATTTATTCAACAAATCTCTGGAATACTTTTGCTGATGGAGAAAAATTCCTTCGTTAGTATGATCAATCTCCAAACCAAGAAAATGCCTGAGCTGTCTAAGTTCTTTAATCTGAAAGCGAACAGGGAAATTCTTCTTTGTACACAGAATTTCTTCCTCCCAATCTCCTGTTACAATTAAATCATCTACATATACTATCACAATAGCTAATTTTCCTCCATTAGATTTGACAAACAGACTAGAATCAGCAGGCGTCATCACATAACCACTAAAGGTAAGAAATTCAGTAGTCTTACCATACCAAGCTCTCGGCGCCTGCTTTAATCTCTATAGAGCCTTTCGAAGTTTGCACACATACTTAGGATGGTCTTGACTTTAAAAACTCATTGGCTAGTTCATGTAAATTTCTCGATCCAATTATCCATGCAAAAACGCGTTCTTGACATCCATCTACCATAAACTCCAATCCTTGCTGGCAGTAAATACAAGTACGACTCGAACAGTTGTAAGCTTTGCAACTGGACTGAATGTTTCGTCGTAATCCAGTCCATATTGTTAAGTGAACCCTCGAGCTACCAGGCGAGCTTTATATCTTTCAATCGATCCATCCATGCGGCGTTTTATCTTAAACACCCATTTGCACGAAATAGGCTACACATCTTTTAGCTTGGGCACAAGCTCCCAAGTTTGATTTTGTCGTAATGCAACAACCTCTTCCATAGCTTTAACCCACTTTGGATTCTGAGATGCTTCCTCAAATGTCTCTGGTTCTTTGGCATCCATTTCTTCTACAATGGTAGCATTAGCATATTTGGGATTCGGCTTTCTGACTCTAGTTGATCACCTAAGTGGAACAACACCACTTTCTTCACTTGGTTGATGGTGCACACCTGTTTGCCATGGATTTTGAGATACAACTCCTTCAACATCACCATCTACATCTTCAGTATCATCAATTCTCAGCTGAGTTTGAGAAGATTGCACCACCTCTTTGATAACATTTGGTAATATTTCTTTACTTAGGGACCACCACGAAGAGGCTTCGTCAAACACTACATTCCAGAACGTGTAGCATTTACCGATTGTAGGATCACAGCATTTCCACCATTTTCTTTGACTGTCATACCCTACAAAAAATACATCTAACAACCTTTTTGTTCATTTTGCCACTAATTGGTCAGGTATGAATACATAGTATACACAACCAAAAACTCAAAAATAACCAACAGTAGGTTTCACACTCCATAATATCTCAGAAGGTGAAAGAAAACATAACCTTTGTTGAGGAAGCCGATTGATCACAAAGGCTGCAGTACTCATTGCTTCTGCCCAAAATCTTCCAGGTACATTCTTTGCATGAAGCATACTTCTACAAACTTTTGTTAGATGTCTATTCTTTCGTTCTACGACGCCGTTTTGTTGTGGTGTGTTGGCACATGTGAACTGGTGATGTATTCAACTTTCTCGAAGGTATTGACTAAATTCTTCTGAATTGTATTCTCCGCCGTTGTCAGTACGCAAGCAACGAATTCTCTTACCAACTTCTACTTCAATTGTTTCTTTGAACTCCTTAAACTTTGCAAAAATTTCAGATTTTACCTTTACAAAATAAAGCCATACATACCTCGAGAAGTCATCTATAAAGGTCACCATATACTTCATTCCACAAACTGATGGTTGTTTGACAGGTCCAAACACATCAGAGTGTCAGTTCTTTTGCTTGAAACTTTGACTTTTTAAATGGTAGCTGATGAGCTTTTCCATATTGACTGCCTGCACAAATTGTGTCAGTTCTCACTTCAAGTTGAGAAAGCCCTTTCAATATCGACTTCTTTATCATCACTTCTAGCTTGGAGTAGCTAACGTGACTCAACCTCATGTGCCATAAGTCTGCTGTTTCACTCTTCCTAGTTTTGTCCACATACACAGTCTCCGCTGTCATCACATAAACTGACTCTAATCTCTGTCCCTCCATCATTGGTTTTTCTGAAATTTTGAGATCTCGATACACCTTCACATCTTGCGGGCCAAACAAGATAAAATGACTTGAAGATGTTAGTTATGCTACTGAAAGTAGATTTTTAGTCATACCTGGAACATGGTAGACATTTTGGAGAGGCACTTCACTATCACATTGAGGAGAGACTACTGCATCACCAGTGTGAGCAATTGGTAGCTTTGAGTTGTTCGCTGTCACCACAACACGGCTTCCTTTGTATTTCAACAAGTTTTGCAACTTATCCTTGTCGCCTGTCATATGATTTGAGCAGCCAGAATCGACAATCTAGTCATTCTCGTAATCAATTTTCTTGGATGTTGTTGCAGTGAGAGCTAACTCCTCTTCTTCTATAACAAAGAGTGCCTCTGCATCCCATTCTTCTTCAGTTTTGGAAGTAACCACATTACTTTCAATGGACTTTTTCTTTGACCAGCAAGACTTTGCCTTATGACCTTTTATTCCACAGTTGTGACACTTCTCTTCAAACTTCTTGTTGTTGCCATGGTTCTTTGATGCTTCCCCTGTACGATTGCTCCCTTCAAATTGCTGATATTTTACCTTATCTTCATTTCTTTTCAACTCCCCATCATTGTGCTGCTTGGAATTCCACTTGCTTTTGTGAGCATAAAGTGCCTCCTCTTCACTTTTCAATGAAATTCCTCCCATTGGCTTGGCCAAAGCTTCTTGAGCAGCAAGCAAATTCTCAAACTCAACAAGTGATGACTGATTTTGCCATCCCTGTACTGCAGCAACAAAGCCCTTATATTCAGTTCTCAAACCATGAATGATGATCCTCTTCATTCTGGTTTCCCCAGTTAGAGCTTGTGGATCCATATCAGAAATTCCCCGGCACAACATGAAAATATTGAGCGATAGTCATGCCGCGTTGGGCAACCGACAGTAACTCGCTCTCCAGCAATTGGAATCTCGTATCATTCTTTTTCGTAAACAACTTGGCTAATGTATCTCAAGCTTCTTTGGGAGTCTTGGCATCTCGAATGTGCTCAGCACTTCTTCTTCAATCGTTGTCTTCAAAGTGAACAATGCTTTGCCCGCTTTAATCTTCCATTTCCGCAGTGTTCCATTTGTATCATCGTCTGGTTGCGTAACCTCACTGTCATTAACAACTTCCCACAAATCTTGTCCCTGCATGTATGACGTGATACATATGGACCAAGTATTGTTGTTTTGATTGTTGAGCTTTTTGACTCCACCCACTACTTGAAGATCATTCATTTTGGCAAGATAAAAATCCCCCAATGTCCTGCTCTAATACCACTTTTTAGAACACAATATGCCACAACTTGATAGAAAGAAAAGTAATCTAATACGCAGAGTAGCAAAAAAAGTAATATTCTCTCTATATTAATTTTTAGAATAGTGTGTCTTTAAATAGACTTAAATGCCCAAAATTATAGGAACTAATTTTTATTGATAAGACCCACTATCCGCTAAAGAATAGGACAAAACAAGATTGTAAAGAATAATTCAACCAACCAAAAAAAATAGTAACTAACTAAAGGCTTATTCAAACGAAATGGTCTTCCATAAGCTGGACACCTGGACAAAATAAATCTTCATGAACTTGACAGCTGGACTTCCATTCCATGAGCTGGAGTTGCATTTTAACACAACGAAACCCCACGAAAGTATTAGTTCGGTCCTTATACTTAAGTTTGAATCAAGTGCCTCTATTTATCAGGTTTAGTCATCTAACAACCAATCAAGCAACCTTGGAAGTCATTAAATCTCAACCGTCACTCCAAATCACCAGCACCGGCCAAGACTTGAGTGATCTTCCTTCTTCTTCTTTGTTGTTCTCCTGTAAAGTTTCAGTGCCATCACATTTTCTCTCATCCAATGTTTTCTCCTTTCTTGAGATTTTAACAAAAAAAAAAAAAAAATTATAAAAAATCACCTCTCTCCCCGAACACGGATTTCTCTAAAACATTTAATCACAAATTATATATCCTCCACTAGGTCTATTTTGTGGATCAATTTCTAGGCTTTTTGTGTACAGTACATGAGTATTAGTACACATTTATGAAGTTGAAGTGATAAAAGTAAAAATGAACCTAAGTACAAGGAGTGTAAAGATAATTAACACTTTTAACAATCATATAAAAATAAATTTTATTTTATTTTATTTCAATAATTTAATCAAATAAAAATTAATTTCTTTCCTTCATTTTGTTTATAAATGTTTATCATTTCAGCTTTTGTCATTATAGTCAAATCATTTAATAAGGTACTATACCATTATTTTAATTCTCATAATCTAATATATATATTTTAAAAAATTGTAAATGAAATAAAATTTAAGTGTGATAAATGCTACAATAAATAATTTATGAAAATTAGTTAAAAAAATAAAAAAATAAGTAAATATCAATATGATAAATAAAATAACAAAAATTTTTAAATAAACTGAAATGAAATAAATTATTTTCTTATTTGATTAAGTTATAAAATAAAATAAAAATTATTTTTACATGATTTTAAAAACATAGATAAATTTATTTCTGTCTATCAAAATTTTTTTCTTGCATAAAACTACAAATAAGACCACTTGTAAATTTAAATTTTTAATCATCATTTATCCCTACTAACTTTTCTCATTTATCCTAAAATCAAATAGAATTACCGATTTCTTTATTCTCACCATTCATTTACTAATTAAATAAAATTATAAAAAAATTAACTAAGAAAATCAATGAACTGAAAAAATTAACTTCTAAGTATACAGACAAATTTATCAAACAAAAAATAATAATTTTCTTTTGCAAACTTAATTTAAAATTTTATAATAACAAATATTTTTTTTAAAAAAATTGAAATTATAAAATTTTATTATAGTAAGGTAATTTATATGCATAAATGAATGTTTTCAAATAATTTAGATTGTAATTACCCTCTCACTTATCAAAATATCTAAGAAAAAATTGATAAGTTGTCCTCTATATATATTTAAAAAACAATAATTTTATTACAAAATAAAAGTAAATATGACATTATAATTATATGTTTGATTGAGTTTTTGTATGAAGGTATTACAAGTATACAAAACATATGTGACAAGAAAGAAGGAAAATTGTATAATTTTAGTTAATAAAAAAATAAAGTAGAGTATAAGAGACCATTTATAGAATGCAAATAGGTTCATCCTTTTAAATATGATATAGTTTTCATTCAATAAATAAATCTTGTAAAATAATTTTAAACATAATTATTATATTTATCAAAAAAAAGGTAGATCAAAATTATTCGTAATGATTCATTACATTTCAACCATCACAATATTACATACGTCTTTCAAATTATTGATAAAAGTGCATGCGCTTCAAACTTAAGAACTTAACTAGAATTCATCTTAAAGCTGTAAATTATAGAATCGAAATGCGATTCACCACTATTAAAGAAATGATTGTGTTACTTAGATATGGATATGAAGACTTTTCTTTCTTTTCTAATTTTTATTGTGTAACTTCTTTATTAGCTTGAAGATTTTGGTCTTTTTGGTGAGGAGTGGCCAGGACTTGAGTTGCTTCGATCTTAGTTTAGGAAGAGTTTGGCTCAATTTGTTCTCTTAATGAACCAATTCAAGCTCAATTTGTAATTCATTTAAAATTTAAGCTAGAGCTAAAATTCAAAAGAGCTTAGTTCGAAAGCTCACAAGTCAGTTTAATTAAATGATATACCGAGTGTCACGAATTAGTAGCTGTCTGCACAAGAGCAACACTTTGGATGGGGTTACGCTATTTAACTATTCTGAAATAGGGAGTAAGAGCGGGTGATTTTTTGTTCCTCGCCAAATACCTGAGAAGAAACTGCCGACTGGAGGGGTTTAACCGAGTGCCCCTTTGATGGTCAAGTTAATATTGGGAATGTGAGATGACGTTTAAGATAGCAAGGAAGTAAATTATTAATAAGGTCATAGTGTCTAACATTTCTTCTTGATTATCCTTTGATATTTATGGGCACGAGTTGAAACTCAAATTTGTCGTCTCGGGTGGTCGAACCATATTCGAAGGGGGGCAGTGGTGCCAAATTGTAGGTAGAAGTGTAAGGGATAAAGCAACTCCCTACTTTCCCATGATCGCCAAGCCAATCGTGCTGAAAGAGTGGGCATGTGAGAGCTAGCCACGTGTTTTATGTTCGGATGGATGCCACACATTTAAACAATCCTCTCCGATATTTTTTCAACAAAATGATGTTAGATGTCATTTAATTCAGTTGATCAATTTGTTTTGATTATTATGTTTTATTTGTTTTCATTAATCGAGCTACTTACAAGTTAAGTTCGAATTCAAAATATTATTTATCGAATCAAGTTTGATATTGTACAAAAACTCAAATCTCGTACTATGTTGAGAACATATAACCCAAAAGTCGACTTGACATGATTAGAATCCAACTTCTAAATATATATTATATATATATTTTATATGGTTTCATTTCCCAACTTGGAATTATTGAGTGAAATAGTATGATAAGACCCACTTTGGCGTTGAGCCTCAAACAAGTTATGAAATAATAATATACACAAGTAATATGAAAGTCTTAACTAAGCACACAACTTGGGCTAGAAACACAAATAGAAGAAAGTGGGCATGCGTTGTGGAGAAGTTGTTGGGTTGGATATAAAACAAAAAAGGCCCTACATGGCCTCTATGACTGCTGGCCTAACCACACAAAGAATGTAGTTGTTTTTTGGGCCTTCAAATATTATGTTTAAATTCGTTTTTTATATTTATAATTGCCAAACTCAAGTTAAAATCAAGCATACTCGCAATTTCTTTATCGGGTTTGTTCAAAAATCTGTTAATGAACAAGATTAACACAGAAAATAATAATAATAATAATAAATAAACAGTTCTTCTAACTTGACCAATATGTTGTAAATTAACTTCTTCTTCTAGCTAATATAACTTATTAATATATATATATATATATATAACATAAGTAACTAAAACTTTATAAACACTTTTAACTAATCTAATTGTAAACATGCTTTACAATTTTTACATAAATATTTTTACGAGTTAGAAACGAGTATGTTTATGATTGATAAACAAGTTTGGTTGCAAACTTTATCAATCCAACTTGAGATAAAGCTTTGTATCGAATTTGAAAAATATATTTACGAGACGGTTTGGTTCATCAAAAAAAAAAAATTAAAAAATACCATTTTTAACTAATTTTCTCCGACTTTCTCCACCAAATATTTATTAACTTTTTCTAAATTTTATCAATTTTCTTCAATTTTTTTTTAATTTTTACCAATTGTTTTTTATTTTTTTCACTTTTTTGAGGAACATACCAAATATTTAACAATTCAA
>QLOD02000002.1:8872698-8883156 GCA_003260245.2 Sideroxylon spinosum
ATAACAAAGATGACTGGCATTTGGATTGAGAAAGAAAAAGAGCTAAATTAAACAGAAAATTTAGAGCCTGCTGTTCTGTCTTTCTTTGGTTTTAAATCACCTTGATTGAAAAAAAAAAAAATGCGCTCTGTCAATAGTCAATTGCCTAAAGATTTGTAATACTCCTAAAAATTGAGCAATCCTATGCTTGAGATTTAATCTCTTCTTCTTCTACAACAGCAATTAAACCCAAGCATAAAAAGGAATAGACTCTGCATAAATCCAATTACCGGTCAAAAACGATGTCTCTTTTTATCCAGATTCAGCCCATTTGGTCGACTGGGTTACAGAAATCTGATGCGATAATAAGCAGAATCCCTGGTAAAAACAGAAAAACCCCTGCAATCAGTTTCTAATCCACGCTTACCCATAATTTCAGACAACAATAATTCGAATCCAAAGCCCCAAAGCAGCTGCAGTTCAAACACCATTCGCATAACGGTATCATTTTCTTAGCGATTCAATTAAGTCCAAAATCTCAATGCAAAAAGCAAAACTGCTAAATTCCACTCCAGTGCTCCGTTTGGTTGCTCAGAGAAGGTACGATACGATGATAGTCAAAGGCAACAAATAAAATCTCGTATTTTGAGTGGGGAAACACTTCAGATTTGAAGCGAATTTAACGTTCTCCTGTCTCTGCTTTTTCCTTCGCTTTCTCAGCAACCAAATGAGGAGGAGCAAGAAAGTATTGGAGAACTTAACCTAGAGAGAGCTTCCGTTGTTCTCGAACCGAAAGTACCAGCTTTAGGAGTATCTGATTCCTCAAATACGAGAGAAAATGATTTCCTGTGTTTTCCGGCAAAGTAAAAGGTTTAGACGGTGAGGTTTATACTTAGTTTTATTTTTGCTTTCTATTCCCTTTTCTCTTTCTTTTTTTTTTTTTTTTTTTGTTAAATAGAATTTCCATCGATTAAAATGAATTATAATAAAAGTTTTATTAATTAAGAATTAAAAAAAAAACAAAAATATGAGATTCAAAAACCATTTATTTCTCTTTGCATAGTAACCTATACATCACTTGAAATAAATTATAATAAAAAATTCGTTATAAGAGGATTAGAAAAATTAAAAATTAAAAATTTATTTCCTTTTCAAAATTCATTTCTATCTTTATATGCACAATATTTTCGTTGATTATTTGAAATGAATTATAATAAAAATTTTGTTAAGGAGAGTTAGGAAAAAAATAAAAATAAAATGTGAAATTCAAGAGTTATTTTCTTATCAGAATATCTCTCTCTCCAGATACTCTGCCGATCATGAATTATGATAAAAAGTTTTATTAAAGGAAGGTTAGAAAAAAAAAACAAAAATAAAAATATGAAATGCAAGAAATATTTTCTTATCAAAATTCCTCTCTCCTTCTCTATCCACAGTAATCCCGCTATCATCTGAAAAACTTTTGAATTTCTTTTCCAATTTCCTTTCTCTATCTACAAACACCCACCAATTAGCTGAAACTTTTGAATTCCCTTCTCCTTAGGTTTACAGGTTTGTTATTGCATATATATATATATACATATATATATGTATGTATAGCATGTAAATAGTGTATAGTTTGAATTTTTTTGTTATATTTTATTAGCACTGGGATCTGCTTTTATTTCTTCCTTATTGCTTCGCTTGGTATATATACACAGTTATGTTAATAATTTAAAATTTTTGTATCACTCTAACATCGCACGAGTCCATGTTAGTATAATACTAAAATCATATATTTCTTTCTTCTCCTTTCCTTCACTTTGACCTTATGTAGTATAATTCTTTCTTCTCCATTCTCTTTTTTCTTTAGTTTTTTTTTAAATAGAATTTTAATTTTATTTTTAAAACAATTTCATCTCTCTCTACCTTAAATGAATAGTAATAAAACTTACTCACACCCTCTCTCTGCAAATTCTCTAACTGATCAGTAAAAGTTTAAATTAAAAAAGATTAAAAAAACAAAAAAATAACTCTTTGTTTTCTTTCCACCTAGCATATATATAATAATAAAATCTCATAAAAGGAAATTTGCATTAAAAAAGAGTAAAAAAGGGAAAAGAAAAAGAAAACTAAATTTACTCTTTCTCTTCATTTAGAATGTATAATAATAAAAGTTCATTAAAAAAATTACATCAAAAAAAACTTTTAAAAAAAATATATAAAGAAAAAACTAAAAAATCATTCTATCTCTCTCCACCTAGAATGAATAATAATAAAAACTTATTAAAAGAAAGTTACACACTCTCTCTTTTTACGTAGTACTCCCGCCCATATGTAAAAGTTTGCATTAAAAAAATTCAAAAAACAAAAAATGGAAAGACTCTTTTTTTTTTTTTTTTTCAATTTCCCTCTCTGTATCACACAAATTGATTGACTCCATTTACATAATCTTCTGTTTTTAATTCCTTCAAGATTTTGTTCTTCGATCAATAAAAAAAAAAAAAAAAAGTGAGACGGAGGCAAGGTACTAGCAATGACGAGGCACAAGTAAATCATCAAATTCGACAAAACTCACTAATTCGAGTATGCATAGCATGTGGTTTGATATATATATATATATATATGCATAACATATGGTCTGGGTATTGAAAATTTGGGTGAGATAAAATCTTTTTTTTAAGTAAATAAAGTTAAGACATTTTAATAATTTTAAACTTGAGACTCAATCTAAAATCATCTCTCTAATTATTTCAAGATTTTGTTATTCAATAAATAAATAAAGGGTAAATTATGTAATTTTATTGAAATATTTTTGTTATGTATATAAAAATTATATTTTATCTATAAAAAATATTATTTAATTTTATGTACTGTAAAGGTCAACACTTGTATATCTATATAATAAAACACAATCATCGATGTGAAAGTTGTGTATATGGCAAAAAAGGGAAAATAACAAAAGAGAATGAGAAGGGGCTGTGAGTGAGAGAGAAAGGGGTGTGTGCCACCAAAAACTTGGGAAAAGGGGATTATACACGGGTAACCGTGCTAGGGGGAAGGTTTGGGAGAATCATGCATAGCAGGGGAATTAACTAGTGTGTAGATATATATTTGGTTAAAAATTATAAAAATATTTTTTGTGCTAAAAAACAAAAATGGGAAAATTAATGGACAGACAACTTATGATCATTAATGGTTTTAAAAATATTTTTTTGAGAGTGCGCCAGCCTCGTACGGACTCAAAAAATAAAAATATTAATATTTAAATAGAATGAATTGTCCTTATATGAATATAAGATAGCGTTTGAAAAAAAAAAATTTAACTTTATTCTTTTTTTTTTTTTGTATTTGTCTACTAACAAGTTACTAAGACATGGCTTTTTGTATTTAGGAAGAGAGAAAAAAAACTAAGGTGATATTTGGTTTATATTTTGTGTTTAGGATTCTCTTTATTTTTTGTCAATAAGGTTTAAAACAACTTTTACTCGTGTTGCATTTTATGTGTAAATCTATTTTCTTTTTAAAACAAGTTTTGAAAATGCAAATGATCAAATATATTTTTAGCTATTTTTCTTATTTTTAAAAAAATAAAATGAAAAATATGTCCAAAACAAGTATGCCAAATGGTATCTAACTTTTTAATTATTTGTTAATTTAATATTTTTATCCTTTATAATTTAAAAGAACTTTAAAATATAAGAAATAATTTTAGTCGTTTTGAAAAACGTCAAAATTTTAAATAGCTAAAAGTTAGTTTTTAGTTAGTTTTCTTAAACGCAAGCTAAATGTGATAATCCGTGATAAGTTGACGGATACCATGAATACAATAAAGATGCAGACTTAAAGTGAATAATTATTTTAAAAGTATAAGGTATTGAACTAAAGTAATTTAAATGTGAGTAATTAGAGAAATTAAAATTTATTGTATTGAAATAAAAGTTAACAATGAAAGATAAAAATGGTCACGGTGACCAAAACTAAAGGAGAAAGACAATACTTGAAAAGATGTGTTATGTTGGTGCTAAACCCAAAACTAAAAGAGAGACAACAATTGAAAAAATGCGTTATGTTGGTCCTAAAATTTTTTTGGGCTATTTCTATATATAGTTATAATGATAGCTAGAGAGAAATCGATTTGTTAGTTGTTATTTTTGATAATTCTTCACTATTTCTTAAATGTCTTGAGTGGTGTAAATTTTAAAAACTTTTTTTTTTAATTTGTAATTACAAATTATAGTAACCCGGTACATAAAAAAATTAAACTTATTCAACCATGTTACTTTAGGTTAGTTTGGATCTATACAAAAATCACTTCAATTCTTAGGTAGATAATTAACCATCAGATTTTCGATTTAGTTCTCGAATTAATTAAAAAATGGACTAAATCGAACTGAAATTAAACTAAAAATAATTTAACTCGAAATTAAGTTGAAAATATAATACACAATATAGTAATATATAATAGTATGCGTATTATAACATTTATAATATTATGTTAATATAAATGCGTTATTTATTTGAATGTATAGGGATCGAAAATAAATAAACTGTTCAACCCGAAAATCGAACCAATACAACCGGTTTTAGATCGATCCAAAAATCAAACTAAGAAAATTTAATGAATATAAAAAGATAATTTGTCATTTTTTAGATTATAGTGAAAATTTGAAATCAGCACCCACCCATTTGAAGATAATTTCAGTCAATCGGCCATTTTTCATTTGGCAGATTAACACCATTATTAGGTCATTTAGGCCTCCATTTGATAATTTTACTGTTTTTTTTTCCTTATTTTTACAAATTTTTGAAATTTGATAAAAAATATTCTAATAAATATATTTCTATTTTTTGTTGTTAAAAAATAAAAATTTATTTAAAAATTTAAGCTTAAAAAGTAATAGAAAAATTATATTTTTATGCTCACTTTTTCATAAACATTTTGTCAACTTTGGGCCCTAAATAGAATAATTTGTCAATTCTCATTGTATATTATTAAAATGATTTATTTCATTCAAATATTTTATTAATTTAAATCTATTTTTTAGTAAATAATATATTATTATAACAATTTATTTTTAAATTAAAATTTTTTATTACGATTAAAATGATTTGTTTTATTAAATTAAAAATTTTTTAATAAATAATAATCACTTATTAAAATTATTATTTTAAAAGTAATTAATTAAATTAATAAATTAGATAAAATAAATTTAAATTAAATTTATCGAATCAATTAATTAAATTAAATATATTTTAATACGTTCAATAAATTTTATAGAAAGTAAATATTTTTTAAAATAAATTTAATCACTGCAAACAAAATTGAATTAACAAGCATGTTTTCTATCTTTATTTCAGGAGTAAAAATGACAATTAAAAATTTGAAAACAAAATACCCAATCAACAACTCCCTTTTTTTTTTTCTAGCAGAATTCTAGAAAATGGGGAAGGCTTCGATGTTAGGTTGGTGACTTTAAATACAAGGTCATTGTTACAATTTAATGATCTAAATGTATTTATGTTTTTTTTTTATGTATTTTAACTATTAAAATCAATGTCAACCCTCAAATCCGAATTCTTGAATTGATCTCCATTTGTGCTTGTTATAGATAAGAAAAATCCCCGTTTCAATGCTAATAGACATTAGACTAGAGACTCAGAAAGGATATAAGCAAATCTTGGATGATGACAGTTTAACCATTAAATTATAAAAAATATATTTATCAATTTAATACTTAAAAATGATTTTTACTCTTTTTGACAAAACTCGTTATTCTCTTTCTGAATGTTTTGTGCTCATTAATAAAAACTCTGAATATGCCATTGTTTGTACTCTTAACATTGATATTTTTTTAACCCCCTTATGCTAAAGGCAATTGCTGCACTAAACTATAAAACTCAAAATTAATTATGGTTCATGCATTAATTATATTTGTATAATTCACTGGGTAATTTGATTCTAAGTCAATATGTAAATCAGAGTGAAATAAAGAGTAAAGGCACAAAGCTTTTACTATTGAAAAATAATGAATTTAAGTGTTCTCATAACGTCTTTTAAAAATTATTTAAATATAACAAATATATTTTGCATAAAATAATACTAAAAACATAACATATCTTTAACTTCTTTTTTTTTCGTTTTGAATAGGATGGACCTATTTGCATTTCATAAATAATTTCTTGCACTTTACTTTATTTTTTCATTAAATAACATTACAAAACTATCAATCTTTAACTAAATATTTGTACATCTAATTTCTTGCATTTTACTTTATTTTTTCATTAAATAATATTACAAAACTATCAATCTTTAACTAAATATTTGTACATCTAATTTAAAATGATAAAATTGCCCTTCATAAATAAAACACTTACAAATTTAATAAACATTCTTAGTCCTATAAAAGAGTAGAAAAAAATTATTTTTTAAAGATTAAAATAATTTTTATTTATATTTATATTTTTAACAAGGGTTAATTGCCTTTACATTCCCTTTCTACTTAGACTCATTTTCAATTATACCCTTTTAACTTCATAAATGTGCACCAATACGTTGATACTATACACAAAAGTGCAAAGATGGCTAAATTTGTCTAATTTAATTGTGCGTGCAATACACGCGTGTACAAAATGCGAGTGTTCAAAATAAAATAAAAATAAAAAAGAAAACCAAAAATAAAAAAACCAAAATGCCCTTAAAAGAAAAGAATAGGCGAACAACGAAACCCCATCGAAGCACTAGTTCGGTCCTCATACTTAACTCTGAACTAAGTGACTCCATTTATCAAGTTTAGTCATCTAACAACCAATCAAGCAACCTTGGAAGCCATTGAATCTCAACTGTCACTCCAAATCACTAGCACTAGCCAGGACTTGGGTGTTCTTCCTTCTTCTTCTTTGTCGTTCTCCTGTAAAGCTTCAGTACCATTCACGTTTTCTCCCCTCTAATATTTTTCCTATCTTGAGATTTTAACCATAAAAAAATCTTAAAAATCACCTTTCCCCGAACACAGATCTTTCTAAAACATCTATCCGCAAATTATATATCCTCCGTTAGGTCTATTTTGTGGATCAATTTCGAAGTTTTTGTGTTCATGTATGTATTAGTGCATATTTATAAAGTTGAAGGGATAAAACTAAAAATAAACCTAAGTACAAGGAGTGTAAAGATAATTAACCCTTTTAACAATCATATAAAAATAAATTTTATTTTATTTTATTTCAATAATTTAATCAAATAAAAATTAATTTCTTTCAGATAAACTTTTATAAACAATAATTTAATCAAATAAAAATTAATTTCTTTTATTCACTTTGTTTATAGACGTTTATCATTTCAGCTTTTGTCATTATAGTCAAATCATTTACTAAGGTACTATGCCATTATTTTAATTCTCAGAATCTAATATATATATATATATATATATATATTTAAAAATGTAAATGAAATAAAATTTAAGTGTGATAAATGCTAAAATAAATATTTATGAAAATTTGTAAAAAAAATTAAACAAGTAAATATCAATATGATAAATAACATAACAAAACTTTTTATATAAACTGAAATGAAATAAATTGTTTTCTTATTTGATTAAGTTATAAAATAAAATAAAAATTATTTTTACGTGATTTTAAAAACATAAATAAAATTTATTTCTATCTACCAAAAAATTTTTCTTACATAAAACCAACAAATAAGATCACTTGTAAATTTAAATTTTTAATCGTCATTTACCCCTACTAACTTTTCTCATCTATCCTAAAATCAAAATAGAATCACTGATTTCTTTATCCTCACAATTCATCTACAGATTAAATAAAATTAAAAAAAATTAACTAAGAAAATCAATGAACTGAAAAAATTAATTTCTAAGTATACAGAAAAATTTATCAAGCAAAAAAAAATATTTTTCTTTTAAAAACTTAATTTAAAATTTTATAATAACAAATACTTTATAAAAAATTGAAATTATAAAATTTTATTATAGTAAGGTAATTTATACGCATAAATGAATATTTTCAAAAAATTTAGATTGTAATTATCCGCTCGCTTATCATAATATCTAAGAAAAAATTGATAAGTTGTCCTCTATATATATTTAAAAAATAATAATTCTATTACAAAATAAAAGTATATATGACATTATGATTATGTGTTTGATTGAGTTTTTGTATGGAGGCATTTATGATATTATAAGTATACAAAACATATGTGAAAAGAAAGATGGAAAATTGTGTAATTTTAGTTAATAAAAAAGCAAAGTGGAGGATAAGAGACTATTTGTAAAATGCAAATAGGCTTACCCTTTTGAATATGATATAATTATCATTTAATACATAAATCTTGTAAGATAATTTAAACATAATTATTAAATTTATCCACAAAAAAAAGGGGTATATCAATATTATTCATAATGATTCAATACATTTCAACCATCACAATATTACATATGTCTTTCAAATAATTGATAAAAGTGCACACGCTTCAAACTTAAGAACTTAACTAGAATTCATCTTAAAGCCGTAAATTATAGAATCGAAATGCAAGTCACCACGATTAAAAAAAAGATTGTGTTACTAAGATATGGATATGAAGACTTTTCTTTCTTTTCTAATTTTTATTGTGTAACTTCTTTATTGGCTTGAAGATTTTGGTCTTTTTGGTGAGGAGTGGCCATGAATTGAGTTGCTCCGATCTTAGTTTAGAAAGAGCTTTGCTCAATTTTCTCTCTTAATGAACCAATTTGAGCTCAAGTTATGATTCGCTTGAAATTTGAGCTAGAGCTAAAATTCAAAAGAGTTTAATTCAAAAGCTCACAAATCAATTTAATAAAATAATATACGGAGTGTCACAAATTGGTCGCTGTCTGCATGAGCTATCTGAGCAATACTTTGGATGGAGTTAAGCTATTTAACTATTCTGAAATGGGGAGTAAGGATGGGTGATTTTTAGTTCCTCGCCAAATACCTGAGAAGAAACTGCCAACTGGAGGGGTTTAATCGAATGCCTATTCGATGGTCAAATTAATACTGGGAATGTAAGATGAGGTTTAAGACAGCAAGGAACTAAATTATTAATAAGGTCATTATCCTATGGTATTTATGGGCATGAGTTGAAACTCAAATTTGTTGCCTCGGGTGGTCGAACCATAGTAGGAGGTGGGCAGTGCTGCCAAATTGTACGTAGAAGTGTAAGGGATAAGGCAACTCCCTACTTTGCCAAATTATAGGTAGAAGTGTAAGGGATAAGGCAACTCCCTACTTTCCCACGATCGCCTAGCCAATCATGCTGAAAGAGTGGGCATGTGAGAGCTAGCCACATGTCCTATGTTCGGATGGATGCCACGCGTCTAGATGATCCTTTCCGATGTTTCATTTAATTTAGTTGATCAATTTGTTTTGATTATTATGTTTTATTTGTCTTCATTAATCGAGCTACTCACAAGTTAAGTTTGAGTTCAAAATATTATTTGTCGAATTAAGTTTATGTCGTATAAAAACTCAAATCTCGTATTATATTGAGAACAAATAACTCAAAAGTCGATTAGACCCGATTAGAACCCAACTTCCAAATATGTATTATATATATAATTTATATGTTTTCATTTCCCAACTTGGAATTATTGAATGAAATAATAAGATAAGACCCACTTCGGCGTTGAGCATCAAACAAGTTAAGAAATAACAATATACAGAAGTAATATGAAAGTTTTAACTAAGCTCACAACTTGGGCTAGAAACACAAACAGAAGAAAGTGGGCATGCGTTGTGGAGAAGTTATTGGGTTGGATATAAAACAAAAATGGCCCCACATGGGCTCTATGACTGAGGGCCTAACCACACAAAGAATGTAGTTGTTTTTTGGGCCTTAAAATGTTATGTTTAAATTCGTTTTTTAGATTTATAATTGCCGTACTCAAATTAAAAAAATCAAGCATACTCGCAAGTTCTTAATCGAGTTTCTTCAAAAATCTGTTAATGAACAAAATTAACACAAAAAATAAAAAATAAACAAATTAATAAACAAATAAACCAGTTCTTCCAACTTGACAAATATGTTGTAAATTAACTTCTTCTTCTAGTTAATATAACTTATTAATATATATATCTAACATAAGTAACTAAAACTTTATAAACACTTTTAACTAATCTAATTGTAAACATGCTCTACAATGTTTACACAAATATTTTTACGAGTTAGAAACGAGTGTGTTTATGATTGATAAACGAGTTTGGTTGCAAACTTTATCAATCCAATTTGAACTAAAACTATTTATTGAATTTGAAAAATATATTAGATAGGCGGTTTGGTTCATCAAAAAAAAAAAAAATTAAAAAATACCATTTTTTACTTATTTTCTTCCACTTTCTCCACCAAATATTTATTACCTTTTTCTAAATTTTATCAATTTTCTTCAATTTTTTTTTTAATTTTTACCAATTGTTTTTTATTTTTTTCACTTTTTTGAGGAACATACCAAATATTTAACAATTCAA